>LOEQ01003359.1:0-18096 GCA_001685075.1 Bramus lutescens
GAATTCTTGCATTGGTGCCTGCCCATCTCTTCCTTCAAATGCTCTCCGATGGATTTTCTGGTACAGGATCAGGGCCACTTGCTGGCCAGGGCCCTCTCAGACAAAAGGGTGGGCTTGCTGTTTGCAGGCTCAGTGAAACAAAGAAACTCCTGCCCGGTTTCACATACCACTTTGTCCCCAGAGCCTCAGCCCCCAAACAGGCTGACTTGGGGGATCTTATGACCCTGCAGAAGGGAAGGGGTGCCTGGGAGCAAGCTGGGATGGGATAGGAAGAGAGAGACAGTATCCAGGGAGAGAAGCCCCTGCAGAATGAACAGAAAGTTTAGGGGATTAAGGGGTGTCTGTGCTCCCTTTTCGGTGGTGTCTGCCGGCTGGTCAGGAACACACTCACCTCTCTGATGGATCTTCTGGTAACTATGGATTACTTTCTATGTTTAAAACATTTTATGGTCCAAAAATCAAAATCTGCAAACTCTCGTCTCAAATTTCTCATCTTTATTATGCTGCTAATCAGTGTTAGCACTTGAATATTTCAGAACTCTGGTACATTCACAACAGTGTTAATAGAGTGTCTTATTTCCTGTAAGATGTAGCATGTGTTATCACCCCCTTATTTCACTTAATTTACGTTGAAGATCATAAGTTGTTAAATTTGTTACTATAAGACTGATCATAACATTTCTTTATTTTTAGGTAATATCTGCTTCCCTCTCTCTGGGTTTCCTGTACTCTGCCTACACGCACAGTCCCTCCAGTAATATTTCCATGGGTCACAGGAGATAGGAAAGGAACTTGATGCTTTCTGGCTAAAATACTTTACACTTTGATTGTCAGTTTTGGTGGCTTTTGTCACTCTAGTGAGGATGAAGTGGTATATCATGGTTTTGCTTTGCATCATCCTGGAGGCTGAATATCTTTTCACATGCTTACTGGACATTTTTTTGCCTTCTTTGGAGAAATGCGTTTTTAGATCATTTGGCCTTTTTTTCTGAGACAAGATCGGTCTGTGCCCCCCATTAGCCTGTTTACTGTGTGGCCCAGACTGGCCCAAACTGGCAATTGCCTCAGTTTCCTGAGTGTTGTGATTACAGGCACAGGACTCTATGTCTGGCTCTTTACCCATTTTGTTCTTTTTCCCATCTCTTTGTGTCCTTTTTTTCTTTTTTTAAAGTCAGTCCAGTTACTGATGTCTGCTGGAATGCGAACTGATCCTATTAACTTGAACTTGCACAGGCCTCGTACAGGCTACCTGTAGCTACAGTCAGCCCATGCAGTCATGGCATATCTAGAGGACACCATTTCACAACACTCCTTTCTTCTCCTGGCTCTTGTATTCTCAACAGTTGCTTTTCTGTGATGTTCCCTGACCCTCAAGGCGGTTACATGATCTAGAGGTCCTGTTTATGTGTCTAAGTATTCAACAGGACCCTATTCTTAGCACTCTGGCAGTCTCTGCATTAACTGCTACTCACCAAAGATAGAACTTTCTTTCCCTAAGTAGAGAGAAGTACTTTCTAATCTATGAGTCTGTCACAGTTTTTTAAAAAGCAGTTTGACATGTACATTTAACAGAACAACAGTAGTAGGTTCCTCTCTAAGGCCTATTACCACCTGAGCCATGGGCTTTTCACTACATTTACAGTAGGCAGGCATTGATTCCCTTCTGTGGAGCTTGCTCAGATGCAATCAGAAAGTAGCGGATTATCCCAATAACCATCATGTTACCACTGCACCAGTAAGCACGTCTTGCCTGGCAGTTGGTGCTGTTGTATGAAGGGTCCAGCTCTGTGTAATACCATTGATGTCTTTTCTTACCCAGTAGCCTGCATGATGTCTCCCATCATTATGCAAGCTAATCAACATGGAGGAAATTTTTTGATTAGTTCCAGCTTGATCTATGTCCTGCACCAAAATTGCATTGTGTCTTCAGCAGTAGGATCTTATGTAGCTCTGGTGAGCAACCAAGAGCAATGACAGTACCCTGTCTTATTTGGCAGGAGAGCTCTGGGGAGGTATAACATAATTAATTTATTGAGTGTACAAATGCTTCATACAGTTTAGTCTCTTAAAAGATTATTTACTTGTAGTAACTTTCCTCCTGTTATGTGAGTTTTCTTTTTCACATTACTAAGAACTGAGCCTAGGGCCTTAAAACAGAATAGGCAAGCTCTCTGCCACTCAGTTCTATCTCCATTCCTCTTTTACTTATTTCTGTTTTGAGATAGGGTCTCAGGTAAACCCAAGTTCCCTGTAGCTGAAACTGGCATTGAATTCCTGATCCTCTTGATTTCACCTCCCAAATACTCCCAAGTGTGCCACCATGCCCAGCTTCATTTTCTTTTGAGACAAGAGCTCAAAGTACAGACTTGCCTTGAACTCACACTGTAGCCTATGCAAGCCCTGAACTTAGGATACTCCTGGCCCAGCCTCTGGAGTAGCTGAGATTTCAGGCTTGTATCACCAAATTTTCTTTCTGTTTTCTTTTCTTGGTCTTTGCTTTATGTGTTTGTTTCCCCTTTAAAGCACAATACATTTTAATTTTTATAATGTTTTGCTTACCTTTTTTGCTTTTATTTTCAATATTTTGTGAGGTGGTTTTCTGTAATAGACTTGATTGTTAGCCCAACTGGATTAAGAAATTAAGAAATATCTATGTGCCTTAGTAAAAATCACCTCTCTCTCTCTCTCTCTCTCTCTCTCTCTGTGTGTGTGTGTTTCCAGAAACAGTTATATCATGAGATCATGCTGATTTGACCTAATGAGTATATTTGTACATTTATCCTTTGATAGATTCATTTAATTTCATTTTTGGAAGTAATGAAAAGGAAGATGTAGGATCTTTAGAAAAAGTAGGTCATTTGACCTTATGTTTCCTGTTCATGTCCTACATCTTTTTACTCTGCATCCTAGCCCATAATCACACGAACACCTTGCTGCACACTCTGGTGGTTTGAATGAGGATGGCCCTGTGGGCTTATATTTGAACACGTGGTCCTCAGTTGATGGAACTGTTTGGGGATGATTAGAAGGTGGTCTTGTTGGAGGAGGTGTGTCTCAGGGGCAGGCTTTGAGGCTTCAAAAGCCTTCTACTATCTCCAGTGCCTTCTCTGCCTCCTGCTTGTGGTTCAATATGTGAGCTCTCAGCTGCTGCTCCATTTACCTCTTGCCTGCTATCGCTCCCTCTGCTACCATGGACTCTAAGCCTCTGAAACAATAAGCCAAAAGTAATCTCTTTCTTCTATAAGTTGCTTTGGTCATGTTGTTTTATCACAGAAATAGGAAAGTAGTCAAGACACACTTCCACCACCATGATATCTGCCTTAGAGCAGAAGGCAAAACTGAACACATTTGCTGAAGATGCTGTCTTATTTCAAGTATGATTTCTGACGTCACTATCAAAAACCAGGTGTCCATAGGTCTGTGAATTTATGTTTGGGTCTTCAATCCAACTCCATTGATCAATGTTTCTGTTTTTGAGCTAACACAAATATGCTTTTATTACTATTGCTCTGTAGTACCACTTGAAACTGGGAATGGTGATAATCTAGCAGTTCTTTTGTTACTCAGAATTGTATCAGCTATCCTAGATTACTGATGTTTTCATATGAAACTGAAAATTGCCTTTTCAAGATCTGTGAAGACTTGTGTTGAACTTTTAATGAGTGTTGCATTGAATTTATAGATTGCTTTTGGCAGGATGTCCACTTTTACTATATTAAATCTACCAATGCATGAGCATGGGAGCTCTTTCCAGTTTTAGATATCTTCTTCAATTTCTTTCTTCAATGTCTTAAGGTTTTTATCATACAAGTCTTTCACTTGCTTGGTTGCAGCTACCCCAGATATTTTATGTTATTTGAGGCTATTGTGAAAGGTGTTGTTTCCCTGATTTCTTTATCTATCTGTCATTTGTATGTAGGAAGGCTACTGAGTTTTGTAAGTTAACCTTGTATTTAACTACTTTGTTGAAAGTGTCAACTGTAGTAGTTTCCTGGTGAAACTTTTAGGGTCACTTATGTATACTATCATATCATCTGCAAATAAAGATACTTTCACTTCTTCCTCTCCTTGATCTCTTTCCGTTGGCTTATTGCTCTAGCTAAGATTTCTAAGAATAAGTATTATTCTGAATAGGTATGGAGAAAGTGAACAGTCTTGTCTTGTTCCTAATTTTAGTGGGGGCTCTGCAAATACCAAGGCTAGCAAAGCAAGGATCCAACATGAGGCAAGAAAGAAATCTGGTTTAGCATTATTCAGTAACTGGTCTTGGTTCAAACTTCTAGAGCATGACACAAGGCAGTTTGTTTTAAGCATATTTAAGCATAACACAATCTTGGAAACAAGCTTCCTAACGATAATTAACTCAATCCCATGTACACAACCAAGTGTAAGACATGTTTACTCTTTACAAAGTGCATATGGCCTCTTCCATAAAGAAAGGTTCTGTTGACTCAGAAACAATGCTCAAGATAAAGGTCTAGGGAGAATGACAGAGAACATAATAGTCTGTGGGAGCCAGGAGTGGCCTGTCCCTCCATACAGCTCAGAGGATACCTAGGCTATTGGAAAGTACAAGTGACACCTTTCATAGGGGTGGGTTTTACTGACTGTGAAACAGTGCTCAAGATAAAGGTCTAGAATAAGCACAATGGTCTAGGGGATTTGAGTGTGGCCTGGCACAGAGACTGCATAGATATCACCAGACTATCAACTCCGTCCATTTCCTACTTTGCTGGTGGGAAACAGGTGTGCATCTCCTCCACTGAGGAGGCAATGCTGCATGTTTAACATTCCCGGTTTCCCTAGAGCTTATCTGAGCACAAGGACCTTATACCATCTACACATTTCTTTTAAATTTTAAAATTTGATGTATACAGGTTTTTAAAGTATGTCCTTATGACTCTATGAATTTCCACCATATCTGTTGTTATGTCCCCCTGTTCATTTCTAATTTTATTAATTTGAATATTTTCTCTCTGCCTTTTAGTTAATTTGAATAAGGGTTCATCAGTCTTTCTGATTTTTCTCAAAGAGTCAACTCTTTGTTTCATTAATTCTTTTTATTATGTTTGTTTTTGTTGCTTCTATTTTACTGATTTCCTTTCTGAGTTTGATTATTTCTTGCCATCTACTCCTTTGGGGTATGATTACTTCCTTTTATTCTAGAGCTTTCAGGTGTGCTGTTAATTAACTAGTATGAGATCTCTCCAACATTTTTATGTAAGCATTTAGTACTTTGAACTTGCCTCTTAGAATTGCCTTCATTGTGTCCCATAATTTTGGATATGTTGTCTATTCATTTTCATTCAATTCTAGAAATTTTTTATGCTGTTATGAACATAGTTGAGCACATGTCCTTGTGGTATGATTGAGTATCCTTTAGGTATATACCCAACAGCAATATTGCTGGGTCTTGAGGTAGATTGTTTCCCAATTTTCTGAGAAATTGCCATACTGATTTACACAAGTTTGCACTCCCATCAGCAATGGAGGAGTGTTCCCTTTACCCCCACATCCTCTCCAGCATAATCTGTCATCAATGTTTTTGATCTTGGCCATTCTGACAGGTATAAGATGGAAACTCAAAAGTTTGTCAAAAATCAGGTGTTCATAGGTGTGTGGATTGATATCCAGGTCTTTGATTCAATTGCTGTCTGTTTTTAATACTAATACCAGGTTGTTTTCATTACTGTTATTTGTGGCTATTGTAAAGGGTGATGTTTCTCTGATTTCTTTCTCAACCCATTTATCATCTGTATAAAGGAGGGATACTGATTTTTTTTAGTTAATCTTATATCCTGCCACATTCCTGAAAGTGTTTATGAGTTGTAGGAGTTCCCTGGTAGAATTTTTGGGCTCACTTATGTATACTATCATATCATCAGCAAATAGTAAGAGTTTGACTTCGTTTCCAACTTGTATGCCCTTGATCTCCTTTTGTTTTCTTATTGCTCTAGTTAGAACCTCAAGTACTATATTGAATAGACATGGAGAGAGTGGGCAGCCTTGTCTTGTTCCTGATTTCAGTAGGATTACTTTGAGTTTCTCTCCATTTAGTTTGATGTTAGCTTTTGGCTTGCTCTATATTGCCTTTATTATGTTTAAGTATGTTCTTTGTATTCTTGCTCTCTACAACTTATCATGAAGGGGTATTAAATTTTGTTGAAGGCTTTTTCCAGCATCTAATGAGATGATCATGTAGTGCTTTCTTTCAGTTTGTTTATATGGTGGATTACATTGATGGCATTTCATATGGTGTGGGAGGTCCTTCTGTCTATGTGTTGCTTTTATTGATTAATGAATAAAGGAACTGCTTTGGGCCTATAGCAGAGCTATAGGGGAANTGCTGGGAGGAAGAAGGCAGAGTCAGAGAGATGCCATGGAGCTGCCAGAGTCAGGCCTGCCGAAACTTTGCTGGTAAGCCACTGCCACGTGATGATACACAGATTAATGGAGATGGATTAAATTAATATGTAAAAGTTAGCCAATAAGAAGCTAGAGCTAATAGGTCAAGCAGTGATTTAATTAATACAGTTTTTGTGTGATTATTTCTGGTCTAAGCTGGCTAGGTAGCTGGGAACCAACAAGCAGCTCCCTCTTTCAACATTCCTATGTTGAACCCTCCTTGCATCTCTGGGATGAAGCCTACTTGGTCATGGTCGATGATTTTTCTCATGTATTATTGGATTTGTTTAATATATTTCTTAATTTCTGTCTTGATTCATTTTTCATTCAGTAGTGAGTTGTTCCATTTCTATGAGTTTGTAAGCTTTCTGTTCTTTCTTGTTGTTAATATCCAGTTTTAATCCATGGTAGTCAGATAGAATACAGTGTATTATTTCAATTTTCTTATATCTGTTGAGCGTTGCTTTGTGTTCAAGTATATGGCAAGTTTTGTAGAAAATTCAATGAGGTGCTGAGAAGAAGGTATATTCTTTTGTTGTTTGGGTGAAATGTTCTCTAAATATCTGTTAGGTCAATTTTATTTATAATATCAGCTAGCTCCAGCATTTCTGCCTAGTTTTTAATCTAGATGATCTGTCTATTGGTGAGAGTAGGGTATTGATCCCTCTGTCAATGTGTGAGGATCAATATGTGATTTAAGCTGTAGTAGTGTTTCTTTAACAAACTGGGTGCCCTTGTGTTTGGGGTGTAGATGCAACTAATTAAAATGTCTTGATGGCTTTTTCCTTTGGTGAGTATGTAGTCTCCTTCCCTATTTGTTAATTAGTTTTGGTTTGAAGTCTATTTTATTAGATATTAAAGTGGCTACACCAACAAGCTTCTTAGGTCCTTTTGCTTGGGTTATCTTTTTCTAACCTTTTACCCTGAGGTAATGTCTGTCTTTGATGTTGATGTGTGTTTCTTGGATTCAGCAGAAGGATGTCTCCTGTTTTTGTATCCATTCTGTTAGTCTGTGTCTTTTTCTTGGGGAATTGAGATCACTGATAATGAGAGATAGCAATGATCAGTGATTGTTCATTCCTGATATCTTGTTATTATTGCTGTTGTTGGTGGTGGTTTTGATGGTGGTGGTGATGGTGTGTATGTGTTTCTTTTCTTTTGATTTTGCTGATATAAGATAATTTATTTTCTGAATTTTCATGGTTGTAGTTAACCTCTTTAGGTAGGAGTTTTCCCTTTGGCACCTTCTGTATGGCTGCATTTTTAGGTAGATATCATTTAATTTTGACTTTATCACGGAGCATCCTATTTTCTCCATCTATAGGGATTGAAAGTTTTGCAAGGTATAGTGCGGTAGCATCTGTGGACTCTTAAGAGCACACAGCACAGATCATTAATGTTGAGAGATATCAATGAGTGTATTTGTTGATTCCTGTTGTTGTGTGTGTGTTCCTCTCTTTGAGATTTGTTGGTCTGGGGTTATTCTTTATATTTTCTTGGGTGTTGTTAACCTCTTTAAGTTGGAGTTTTCCTTCTAGTGCCTTTTTAGGGCTGGATTTGTAAGCAGATATTGCTTAAATTTGGTTTTATCATGGAATTTCTTATTTTCTTCTTCTATTGTGATTGAAAATTTTGCTTGATGTAGTAATCTGGACTGGCATCTGTGGTCTCTTAGAGTCTGTAGAACACCTTTCCAGGCCCTTCTGACTTTTAGAGTCTTCATTGAGAAGTCAGGTGGTATTCTAATAAGTCTAATATGTCTGTCTTTTCTCCTTGCAGCTTTTAATGTTCTTTTTTGTTCTGTTCATTTAGAGTTTTGATTATTATACACCAAGAGGAATTTCTTTTATCGTCTAGTTTCTCTAGTGTTCTGTATGCTTCTTGTACTTTGATAAACATTTCCTTTAGGTTAGAGAAATTTTCTTCTATGATTTTGTTGAAAATATTTTCTATGACTTTTTCCTGGTTTTCTTCTCCTTCATCTATTCCTGTTATTTTTAGATTTGGTGTTTTCATAGTTTCCAAGATTTCTTAGATGTTTTATGCCAGGATTTTTAAGATTTAACATTTTCTTTGACTGAGCTATCCATTTCTTCTACGGTGTCTTCAATGCTTGTGATTTTCTCTTCCATCTCTTATATTCTGTTGGTGAGGCTTGCCTCTATGCTTCCTGTTTGAGTTCCTAAATTTTTCATTTCCTTATTTCTCTCAGTTTGGTTTTTCTTTATTGATACGATTTCCACTTCAGGGATCCTGATAGGTGTAGCCACTGAGGTTTCTGGGTAAAATGTGTCCCTAGGTGTTGGGAGCTGAAACTTAGGAATGGGGATGGGCTAGGAGGACAGGGACTGATGATGTCCACAGGAGAGAGGAAAGCAGGGTGTTCTACCTGCTAAGTCTCTTGGGAATTGGGGCAGAAAGTGAGGAGGAGCCACAACAGATAGTTTATCACAGAGCATTGACACCGAGACTGGGCATTGGACATACAGGAGAAAAGGGAGAGTGAAAATCTGAAGATTGCTTGCCTGCTTCGCTGTCTTATTTGCTTCTCAGGCAGTCTTGGCTGGGAGGTTTCACAAGAATGCTTGCTGGAGTTGGTGCTGGAATAACAGGATGAGTTGGGAGGAAGGTTAGAGGAGCTGATCTACATTCTGCTGGAGATGAGGGCAGAGAGGTTGGGGAAGCTGCAGCATGTGGTCTGCTACAGGGATGGGACCAGACTGGACAACTGGAAGAGAGGAGGGAGAGGTGGAGATTCGCAGTTAAGCTACCTGGTACCCTGGCTAGAGCGCGGGTTCCCAGGGAACACCTGCTGGATGGAGTTCAGGGCCCAGATCAAGTGATGAGTGGGGTAAAGGAAGGTTGGAAAAGGAGATCTTTATGATCTCTATTGGAGTTGGGAGCAGCAAGGAGACAGGAGGTGGGATTATTGATGCTCTGTAACCTGTAAATCAAATAAACTCTTTCCTTCCCCGTTGGTTTTGGTCAATTATTTATCACAGCAGCAGAAAGCAAACGAGAATATTCACACCTGTACTTTGTCATATTGACCCCAGCTCCTTCCAGTCCATTCTCTTCCCTCCATTCCTCTCTAACTCTGTGCCCTCTTAATTTTAAACTCATAGTGTGCAATTTGTGATACCCCTATAATCTTGGGTATTTGCCCATCCTCTAGAGTGTGATTGATCTGCTGGAGACCACACCTGTAAAGAGAACCGACTCTCCCTCTTCCAGCTGCTACCTTTAAGAAATAGCTCCTCATCTAGGAGTTTGACTTCATGCTCACCTTCCCCCTCCGATGGTGGGATTTTGTCTGATTTGAGCTTGTACAGCCTGATATGCGCTATCACAACTACTATGAGTTCATATGTGCAACTACCCTGTTGTGTCCAGGAAACTCTGCTTCCTTGTCCCTTTACTCTGCCGCCATGGAACAGGTGAAGGAGCAGCTTTCACTGCCCCTGGTTCTTACTATCTCTCTTCTCTCTCTTCAGCTATGATTTCTGAGCCTTGGGAAGAGAGGGTGTGGTAGAGATCCCCCATTTAGGGATGATCACTCCAGTCTTTACTCTCTGTGCCTTGTCCAGTTGTAGTTTCTGTGTTGCCATCTGTTAAAAGCTTCTCCGATGAAGTGAGAGATCACTAACCCACAGGTGTAACAGTAAGTTCTTAGGACTCAGTTTAATCCTGTGATAACAGTGGTAGGTTCTCTCCCTAGGTCTTAGGGCCTCTCTAACCACAGCTTCTTGATATTGATGGCTGTACCAGCTCGGGTTCCACCTTGTACAGTATGCATTAAGGTCAATCAGAAAGTGGCAGACCACTCCCATAACGTCTAAATGGCACCATTGCACCAGTGGGCTTATCTTGCCAAGGCCATTGTAGCTCACAGGGCCCATAGCTGGAAAAGACTGATGACTACTCTTGTTCTCCGGCAGTATGTGTAGCACCTTCCAGCACTGCAAAAACTAACCGTTAGGTATAATTTACCCAGGTCAGCATCAGCTTGATTTCTCCGTGTTCTGTGACTCACGTATGTGATATATTCAGCAGGAGGGTTCTGGAGGGTAACCAAGAGCAATAACAGCCGCCTGTAATACTCGGGGGTCTCTGGGACTTCACTGGCCAACAATTCCAAAAGAGCTAACCTATTCCTGGCACTGGGTTTTCCATGTGTTGACCTGTGGTGTCTAGCAGGGGCGCTGTCGCCC
Organism: Bramus lutescens; assembly: GCA_001685075.1. Taxonomy (NCBI): domain Eukaryota; kingdom Metazoa; phylum Chordata; class Mammalia; order Rodentia; family Cricetidae; genus Bramus; species Bramus lutescens. The sequence continues at coordinate 10,617 of LOEQ01003359.1, forward strand.
TGATATAGAGTAACTACATCTAAACTCTTTCAATATATGTGCATGTATATGTTTTAGAAAGCCCCACAGCAGCAGGCTTACAGGTGACTTTTTTAAAAGGTCTGTAGTAGTGGTTATCCCGTCTCTACTCTGCCCTTAACATTTTTCCAATTATTTGGATATCTATTCCCTTTAAAATTATATTTACATTTTTTACTATGTAGGCCTCACATTTCTTAAATTTACTATTAAGCACTTTATTTTGTGTGATACTAAGGTTCATGGAATTTTTCCTTATTAATTCTTACTTTGGTAATTTGATTGCTATGCACGCCTAATATTGCAGGTGAACTTCATAATCATTCTGCTCCTTGTTCCCTTCCTCTTGATCTAGTTGATGTTTTGATTGCACTCATTAAATAACTTAAAGAAACGTAAGTTTCCTATTATTAAGGTTAGTCAAATGAGATTATTGTCTGTATTTCCATCCTCAGGAGTACATCCCTCCTGTCTCCATTCTGTGCAACCCAGGAATGAGAGCTCGGCACTGGAAACAGATGTCAGAGATTGTGGGTTATGACTTAACTCCAGATTCTGGAACTACACTGAGAAAGGTTCTAAAATTAAACCTTGCACCGTATTTAGAAAAATTTGAAGTGATAAGCGCAGGTGCAAGCAAGGTAAGCATGAAGAGAAACTGAAATACTTGATGAGTTGGTTCTCTGATGGGTGCAGGTTTTGTTTTGCTGTGGTGTATATAGCACAGATAACAATGGTGAGTGGAAGGTGATAGAGGACCACTCTTTCATGACGCAGACACGCGCTTGCTTCTCTGAGATCCAGACTAGAAACTTCCCCTTTGATACTTTCCTAATTCTGCCATGTTGTGATACAATTGGATGATACATTAGTATTGTTATATGAGTGATTGTTCTATTAAGAACCTGGGTGAATGGATATGTATGTAGCACATTTTGTGTGTGTGTGTGTGTGTGTGTGTATGTATCAATGTGTCTATGTCTGTGACTGTGTGTGTCTGTGTCTGTGTGTATGTTCCAGCAAGTAAGTACGGCCTTAGAAAGAAGGTTCTTGAAATACACAGAAAATTCAAGCTACAGTCTACCTGCAAAAAGGCCATTTTGGAGACAACCTAGTGGGTATTTTATTCTGTTGCCCATTTTAACAGTGACAACAAGAGTTTCCATAACAAGTAAACTTCAAAACACTTCATTTTTCTTAGGATTTTTTTTTCTATTTTTAATTGGAAATAGAATTTTTCATATAGTATATTCTGATTATGGTTTCCCCTCCCCTAAACTCTTCCCACATCTTTCCTTTTTCTCAATAGAAAACAGTCATCTAAAAATAATAATAAAATAAAATAAATTAAAATAAAAACAATAAATTAGAATATTACAAAACAAACAGAAGAAAAGAGCCAAAGAAAAAGCACAAGAAACACACATAGACACAATGACTCACTTGTTTGCACACATAGGATTCCCATAAAAACACAAAATCAGAAACCATAATATATACATGAAGACCTTTAAGATTTTAAGAAAGAATGCCATTGAGTTAGTTTTCTGTTGGCCATATGCTTCTGGGCATGGGGCCCACCCTTAAGAGCGGTTTGTATGCCCAGTGAGACTACATTGGAGAAAGCTAATTTTTCCTTTATGAGAAGTTATCAATTAGAGATAGCTTCTGGGTTCCCTCTCAGCACTGGGACCATAACTGGCACAGACCTTTGCATGTCCTCTGCTTGTTGCCACCGTCACTGTGAGTTCATATACACATCAGGCCTGCTGTATTTGGAAGGCCTTGGTTCCTTGGTGTTCCCCTTCCCCACTGGCTCTCAGCGTCTTTCCACCTCCTCTGCCACAGAGAAGAGGAATTGGATGGAAACATCTCATTTAGGATCGAGTGTTCCAAGGTCTCCCACTCTCTTCAGACAGGCCATTTATAGGTTGTTTGTTGGTTCCCATCTACTGCAGGAAGGAGCTTCTCTGATGGTAACTGAGCAAGGCAGCTATGGGTATAGGAGAGTGCCATTTTATTATTCTTCTCCTTTAGCAGATCAGTGGTGTTTGCTTCTCTCCCAGGTCCATGACATCTCTAAGGCACTTTTAAATCATTCAAAAATTACCCCTTCTTGATATACAGATAGATAGATGATAGATAAAAGATAGACAGACAGACAAATAGACAGATACAGACAGGCAGACAGTTATGGAGATTACGATTTCATGAGCAAAATGTTTACTGAGTTGCCCATGGAAATTAAATAGCATAAATAAGTTTCTTTTTGTTTTCAAGACAGGGTTTCTCTGTGGAACAGCCCTAGCTCTCTTGGAACTTGCTGTGTGGACCAGGCTGGCCTTGAACTCAAAGAGATCCGCCTGCCTCTGCCTCCCAAGTGCTGGGACTAAAGGAATGCACCACCACCACCTAGCTATAAATTCCTTTTTCCAACATCCTATTTTTATCTGCATCCAGTTTTCTTCATCCTCTTCTTTTTCCACTTCTCCATTTTAGGAATTTTCCTTAGAGAGAGCCATGAATGCTATGATAGCAACTTGGGATGATATTTCTTTTCATATAAGTCAGTATCGTGATACTGGAGTCTGCATCCTTTCTTCAGTGGATGAGATTCAGGCAATTCTTGATGATCAAATTATAAAAACTCAGACAATGAGAGGCTCACCTTTTATCAAACCATTTGAAAGTGAGATCAAGGTATGTTAAGTATAATAGCTCCTTGTCGTTTATAAAAACGTTTATCTTGTTTCATATATGCTCTCATGAAAATATTCTTGGATGCTTTTAAAATGTCTATTCAAGTGATAGAACTGAGCCTTGGTATGTGGTGAGATACAAAAATACACATTTGAAGATTAATATGCTGTAGGAGGCTGAAGAGAAAGACCCCGTGGTAAAAACACTTGTTCAGTTCCCAGCATCTACAAGGTGGCTAGCAACCACCTGCAACTCCAGCTCCAGAGGATTTGATGGCCCTCTTCTGTCCTCGTGCCTGCTCTATCTATGCACACGATAAACATAGATAAAGACAAAACGCTCATCTGTATAAAAGCTTAAAAATGAATAAAGAAATGATATATTAACTAATATTTTTGAGAAGAAAGTCATACTTTATTAAGATTTGTCTCCAGTGATGGAGATAGAAGGAAACAGTGTCCAACTCTTTCTTGTTTCTCTTCCCATCTTCCTCCTTCTTCCCTACTTCGCCTTAAGACGTGGACTCACTCTGTGTTGCAGGCTACCCTTTAACTCACTATATAGGCCAAGCAGGTCTTAAACTGGTGATGGTTATCCTACTTCAGGTCCCGAGTACTGGAATTCCAGGATGAGCCACCACAACTAGCTCTGGTTTTGTTTCCTCCATCGTTCCCTCTCCCCCTCCCTCCTTTTCTTCCTGCCTGCCTGCCTGCCTGCCTTTCTGTAATAGTTCCCCACGCACATTAAGTGCACACTCTAGACCAACAAGCAGTCTTTATGGCAAGTGAAATTTGAAAACTTCATTCCTGGGAATTTTTAAATACAGCTAATTTTAGAAAGCTCAAATCACATATCACACTGTATCCTCACAGTAAAGTTATCTATCACTGTTAATTCTATTTTGAATAACAAGCAATTAATGAATTGCTGCTTACTTCAAAAAGTAAATAGTATATCTTTATTGTTGATTTGGGTAACTATGGAAAACATACAAATTATAATCATAGCTTCATAGATAACAAAGTCCAGTATAAAACCAATAAAGCACAACCAGAAGATAAAAGACTAAGAAAGGGCTATAAACCGTATAAACTAAGGGAAGCACTGAGTGTGTGTGCGTGTGAGTGTGTGTGTGCATGTGTGTGTGATGACATTTATACTGGAAAGCCTTGTCATCTAGTGTAGAGGTAGCCAGGTAGGCACACTCTTATGCATACACAACTAGAGATAACTTCTTAGCTGCTCCTAGCAAAGCTTGTAATCCCAGTATTCAGGAGCCTGAGGCAGGAGAATCATCGTGCACACCAATCTACCCTAAGCTGTCTAGCGAGTTAGAACCCAGCCTGGACTATATGACAAGAACTTGTCTTAACAAAAAAGGTAAAAAAATAAATAAAAGAGGTCAGGCTTTTAAATACATTGAATGTTTAAAGGTGATAGAGAGAAAATTCTCTACTTATTATTTAAACAAACAAACAACAACAAGAACCAAAACTTATTCTATGTGACCTGGAAGAAGAGGAGCTGGGTAACCTTGGTTGATATACTCAGCTCCTTGGTTTTATTTGAAATAAAAAACCAACTTGAGAGGGTGTTTGCAGTCAGCAGATCTGTCCTCCAACCCAAGCACTGCTACTTTAACCCTTTAAGTTTCTGTTAGGTAACAACAATAATATCAGAATTCTAACTAGGGGCTATATAAATTGAGGAAAAGACAAATTACTGGATTGTTGATTTCAGTTTTAATTGATTTTAATTATGCTAGTCAATGGTCTAGTGGTTTCACATTTACTAGCTGATTTATTCCCCACAGCAGATCTTCATGGTAGACATTGTTATTATCTATCTAAATAGGTAAGAAAACTGAGAACGGATAATTTGTCCAAATTCACTTTGCTATTAAATGGTATAAATGAGATTCAAACCAAGGCAGTTTTTTAAAACTATATATAATTAATAGTATGTTAATTCACTAGTAACAACTTCATATATTTCTGTCATACATTGTAATGTTTTGATACATTTTTATAATGTGAATGGTTTAATTTAACCATAAACAGTGTTTCATAGACGGTCTTGGTTGCCGTCATTTGTAGAAAACAGTTGTGCTTTTCAAAGAGACCTAGCACTGGATCTGTGTGTGTGTGTGCATGTGAGTGTGCATGTATGTGTGTAAGTATGCATGCATGTGCGCGTGTATGTTAAAAGGTTATAGTTTAAGAAGAGAAACTTAAAATGTTATGTTTCAAAAAAACAAGAGATTAAGTTCTAAACCCATACATACACTTGAGAAATATTTTGTTAACACCAGGCAATCTCTGAGAGTTGGGAGGCTTGTTTTACTTTATTTTAAAAAATTTAAGTTCAGTTCTCTCCAAACTGTCCCAATACAGAGCAAGATCCTCCAACTTTACACTATTGACATTTGTGGCTGAGTAACTCTTTTTTACATACATTTATTTCTTCATATGTTTATTTATTACTGTGTATGTGTCTTCGTGTACATGTGTGCATGCAGGCAGGCCACAGTGCACGTGACTAGGTTGGAGAGCAACTTGTAGAAGTCAGTTCTCTCCTTCCAGTGTATGCGGCCCCATTTGCCATTTGGGGCACCAACTCAGGATGTCCTTTATCCACTGAGCCACTTCTCTGGTCTTGGACTGAATAATTCTTGGTTATGGGTGTGATAGGATAATTGTACACTGTGTGAGGATACATTGTTGGGATTGGTTTAATAAAGAGTGGAAGGGCCAATAGCTATGCAACAGGTATAGCTGGACTTCTGGGCAGGAGCAGAGGAAGTAGGAGGTGAATCTAGGCGTGAGAGACACAGGATGGGATGGAGGTAAAAGGCACGTAGCAGAACACAGACTAATAAAAATATGGGTTAATTTAAGTAATAAGAGCTAGTTAAAAATAAGCTTAAACTAAAGGCTACGCTTTGGTAATTAATAATAAGTCTCCATGTCATTGCTTGGGAGCTGGCTGGTGGGACAGAGAAAGTCTTGTTACATATGGGGATTACCCTGCATTTTGTGGTACATTTAGCAGTATTTCTGGTGTCCATACACTAGATGTTAGAATTATCTTCCCCCTATTAGCTGTAATAACCAACCTTATGATATTTCAGACACTCTGAAATATTGCCTGGTATGGAGGACAACATCATCCATAGTTGACAATATCTGGTATAGAGCAGGATATGCATTAAGATTTGGAGTGATTCCCTGAGAGATTAGGAAATGAAATAATTTTACAATCACTACCAACTGTGAGTTTCATTGATTTAAGGAAAACTTACAGCTCCTATGTTTTTTCTAAACATATGTAAGATTCCTATAAGTGATCTTAAGGTATAAGTTATTTTTTATTGATATTAAAACAATAGACAATTTTTATAGCATGAATAATTAAAAACCAGAGGCAGATATTGAGTTCACCCTGAAAACCTGAAAAGCAAAGCACCCAAGCCACTAGAGAGATCTTACCTCTAACAAAGCTCAGACAAACAAAGGGGAGATTCTGCAGTGCTCCCCACAACCTCAGACTCCACACTCCACTGGGTTCCTGCCTCTTCCTCCTCTTTCCATCCAGCCCTGCCGCTCCTATCTTCACCTCCCTAGTGCTGGGATTAAAGGCATATGATCCCAAGTGTCTGGGATCACCTTTGTGTGAGCTCTGTTTCTCTTTTAGACAGATTCAATCTGTGTAACCCAAGGTGGCCTTGAACTCACAGAGAACCATCTGCCTCTGTCTCCTGAGTGTCAGAATTAAAGGTGTGTGCCATCACTCCCTGGGCTGTATGGTTGACTAGTGTGGCTGCTTTGCCCTCTGATCTTCAGGCAAGCTTTATTTATTAAAACACAAATAATATACACTATAAATTCTAATACTTTATTCTTGCTATAATATATAGTTTTCTTTTAAAAACCGAAGTTAGTGCAGTGTGCTTTTTATCAAGGCCTGGGAGGAGCGTCTGATCCGAATCCAGGAGACAATTGATGAATGGTTAAAAGTGCAAGCCCAGTGGCTCTACTTAGAGCCCATCTTTTGTTCTGAGGATATCATGCAGCAGATGCCAGAAGAAGGCCGTCAGTTCCAGACAGTGGACAGACACTGGAGGGAAATCATGAAGTTCTGTGCGAAAGATCCGAAGGTGAAGTGCTTGTTGTCTCTCTTGTAGTCGGTGAACCTTAGTCGGGGATTTAAAGAAAGCATTTGGCCTTTTTTTTCCTGGTTATTAAAACAATACTCATTGTATACAAATTGGAAAGTTCATAAAAATATAAGTTCAAAAGTATGAAAATAATTTATTTCTCAATTTATAAAAATACTCCTTGAAACTCATTCATATAAATGTGTGTGTACAAGCATAGTGCAGCTATTTCAGTAGTTATCTCACTTGACAGCCACTACATAAAACCACTGTTCACCACTTCACAAAGTAAACAGATACACAAGACAATGAGACAAAGAAGAGGGTGGAGAATGCTGGATCAGCACAAGTTGTCGGTATTTTCTTAGAAGGCATTCTCATCTTGCTTCTTCTGCCTCTGAATGTCGACTGTGTCTCTGCCTTTCCTCTTACCACTGCTCTCCTAGTCTGGTTGCCCCACCTCTACTTTCTGCCAGTCAATGTTTTATTAAACCAATATGGGTGACAAATCTTTACAGTGTACCAGAGCATTACCCCACAGAAAAATGTAGCATGAAAACTCAGTGCCATTGTCCTTGGCTTCTCAGTCAGCCCTCATTGTCAGCC
>LOEQ01003359.1:23038-41633 GCA_001685075.1 Bramus lutescens
CCACCATGTGGTTGCTGGGAATTGAACTCAGGACCTTTGGAAGAGTAGGCAATGCTCTTAACCGCTCATGGTGTAGCATGAATTCTACTTGGAATTAATAATAAAATCTCAGTCAGACACAGGGGTTAATGCTGAAGATCAGAGAAGCAAAGCAGCCAGCCGCTAGAGAGTTCTTTCACCTCTACCAATGCTCAGATTGAAGGGGCGGTCCTGTCCTCAGACTGCAGCTGTCTTCACCAAACCTCAGACTACACTGAGCTCCTGTCTCCTCCCTCCTTATATTTCTCTCCACCCAGCCATATCACCCCTGTCTCCACCTCCCTAGTGCTGGGGATTAAACGCATGTGATCCCAAGTACTGGGATCACCTTTGTGTGAGCTCTGTTTCTCTTTTAGACAGATTCAATCTCATGTAGCCCAGGGTGGTCTTGAACTAGCAGGTCTGCCTCTGTTTCCCGAGTTTGCCAACCAAACTCTCGAAATAATCACACAGAAACTATATTATTTGCAATACTGTTTGGTCAACAGCTTAAGCGTATTGCTAGCTAGCTCTTCCATCTAGAATTAACCCATTTCCATTATTTTATATTTTACCACCAGGCTTGTGGCCTGCCGGCAAGGTTCCACCTAGCAGCTTGCATCTTTCCCCTCTGGTGGTCCCATGGCATCTCACTGACTCCACCTACTCTCTCTATCTCTCTTCCAGCCTGGCTATATTGTGTTAAGCCATTGGCCAAAAGCAGTTTCTTTATTCATTAACCAATAAAAGCAACACATATACAGAAGAACTTCCCAAGTAACTGTTATTAAAGGCATGTGCCACTACTGTCTGGCCTCTAGTGGTTTAGCTCTGCACTCTGATCTTCAGGCACGCTTTATTTGTTAAAACGTAAACAAAAATCACTACACCATGAGGCCACTATACTTCCCACCAAGTTCTAGCAGAGGCAATCATGTATCATGATGTCCTTCTTGCCTGCGTACCTCCCAGCCTATACCCATCCAGGGGCAAATGCAGATACTGATGTATTTCATGTCCACATAGCTCAGGCCCACATGTGACCAAGCACATCTGGTGAAGATGAGCAAACAAACAGGAACTTAATCTATTTAAGGGCAAACAGAACCCTTACCTGCCAGGTGTACTTGTCATGTTTTGGTTTTACACTAGCCCAGCTTTTAAATACAATATATGGTTTCTGTCTTAGTTACTCTTCCTGTTGCTATGGTAAAATAACCTCATATAAGCAACTGAAGGCAGAGAACATTTATTTTAGCTCATGGCTCAAGGTACAGTTCATTGTGGCAGGGAAGTCAGGATAGCAGGAACCAGAAGCNACAGCCAAGAGGAAGAGCCATGAATGCTTGCTAGTGCTTAGCTTTCTTTCTCCATTTTACTCCAGAATCATCTGTGCAGGGAATGGTCCTATCCACAGTTAAGATGGGACTTCTTGAATCAATTAACTAATCAAAATAACCCCTGCAATCAAGCCCAAAGGCCTGTCTCCCAGGTGACTGTAGAGTCTATCAAGTTGACAATTAACACTATCCAGCAATTTTCTTTTCAGTTAAAACTTAACATCAATATGCATATTATATTTGTATACATTCATAAATTAGAAATTTCATACCCTTCCCATGTGTGACTTTTTAAATAGTTTAATGACTTTTTATAATATAAATAATGTGTATTGTACATCAAAAACTTGACAGCTAGTCCAGTGAAAGAACATAAAATTGTTAGATGTTTGCAGATCCCTTTCCTTTTGTGACCTTTTAAAGCTAGAAATTCATTTTAATTCTTCAGGCTTATCCAGAATCTGCAAGAAAAGACTGGGTCAGAGAGTGGCCTGGCCAAGTTGTGCTTTGTGTTTCTCAGATGTTCTGGACTTCGGAGACACAGGAGGTTATAAGCAGTGGGACAGAGGTAAAGCATTGTTTGATTTCGAACAACAACCTGCTTTCTTTTGCTTTATATTTCTTTGTTTGCTTGTCTGTTCTTTGAAAAGAATATCCTCAATTTCTATATGTGGTATTAAAATTATAGAAATTATAGAAAGCTTATTTTTTTACTAGGATTACATAAATTCACTCTATAACTCATATTTTGATATAATTTGAGTGTTTTGAGTCATATCATACATTTATATATAACATCAATTAAACTGTTTTATTATTTTGTAGGGATTAAAGAAGTACTACAAGGAACTTCAGTATCAACTAAATGATATCGTAGAGCTAGTAAGAGGAAAATTGTCTAAACAGACCAGGATCACACTGGGCGCTTTGGTTACAATTGATGTTCATGCTAGGGATGTTGTTATGGACATGATTGAAACGGGTAGGTAATTTTTTACTATAAAATATAAAATATTGATAGCTTCTAAGAAACAAAGACTTGTGAGTTTTTTTAATAGGATTTTTTGGAATGGTCTTTAATTTGAAAACATGAATTAATATTTGTTGTTATATTAGATTACTTTTCTAATTATTTTCACTGATGATTTTACTTCATTCCTTGTAGGTGTCTCACGTGATACAGATTTCCAGTGGCTTGCTCAACTTCGCTATTACTGGGAATATGACAATGCCCGAGTTCGCATCATTAATTGCAATGTAAAATATGCTTATGAGTATCTCGGTAACTCCCCTCGGCTTGTCATAACCCCTCTGACTGACAGGTGTTACAGGACATTGGTATGCAGTCATATTTTGTTCACACATTAGATAATACTTTTGATGCAGAATTTATTTTCTTGTCCAAATATTGACTATCCTCATTTATTTTAAAACTTTTTTTACAATTATATGCGTGTGTGAGAGGGAGACTTGTGCACATGCAACAATACATGTGTAGAGGTCAGAGAACAACTTTCAGGGGTCTGTCCTCTCCTACCTTATGATGCTAGAGGATTAAACTCAGGTTATCAGGTTTGGTGTCAGCTTTACCTGCTTGCCATCTCCCTGGCTCCTCATCTGTTAACTGATCTATAATAACCTAATGCACTTATCCTTTCCTAACCCAAACTTCTCTTTTAAAAATTATATCATATATGTGCATATATATGCTATTATTATGCTCATGTATATAAAATGTGTGCATGTGAACAAGAATGCTGGCGTGTGCCCCAGCGTGTACTTATGCCACGGAGGACAACATTTAGGAGTGAGTCTGTTCCTGCTTCCCCCACTGGTTCAGGGACTCAACTCAAGTTCCCAGGCTTGTGTGGCAAGCACATTTACTGCTTAATTTGGAGGTACTGCCTCACCTCCAAATTCTCTTTATGTGGAATTGTAATACTGAGTATTTACTTCTCAGCCCCCCGTTTAGCATACAAAAGTATTTGAACTTGGTAGTATACAAGCTGTGAGTTACTTCCATGGAGACTAATTAGAAAAAGGTCCTGAAGATAAAAGGCAAAACCAGAGCTTCAGAAAATAATAGATCACCTTTTACAGTACTCTCTGGAGTACCAGAGAGCAGGCAGAGAGGTCAGGGTACAGCTACATTCCAGAACTCCCAATTACTGCTACAGAATATGAACCACAGAGCCGAAAGTAGGGAACACTACACAAGGCTGCACTTGGCTAAGAAGACAGAGGTACAACTATTAAAACCCCTGATAAGGGTAATAATGGATAGAATTATCCTGGATAAACCTACATTTCAAGTGAAAAAAATTTATTCATGTGTCACTTAAGGATAAAAAAAATTCTATATAATATTCTTAGGCAATTGTGTCCCATGTAAGTGCCACAAAATATGCATTTGTGATATGAGATGTTTCCCAAAAGGCCAGCAGGGTGAGGCTATATGACATTTGGCATACCATCTCTTGTTAGCAGAATCATTACATGGTGTCTGGTGTGTGTGTGTGTGTGTGTGTGTGTGTGTGTGTGTGTGTTGTTTTCTCTAAATAGTGCAAGGGAAGCAAGGGCAGTGCTAACAAATAATCCGTTGTTCATCTGAAATTTAAGTTTTCCTAGGGATTCTGTATTTTTATTTGCTACATCTGCCAACCTGGGAACTGAGAAGAAACATAAAAGAACAGCAACTCATTTAATGCTGAGTAGGTTAGAGTGTAAAGTTGAATTCACTAGTTCTAAATAAAATGAGGATTCTTGTGCATATAATTTATTAGGGAAATAATTCATATACTGATGAATTTAAACTCTGATTAATTTAAAAGAGGAACGCATATTAACCGTAATACAAAGTAAAAAAAACAATAATATTGGTAAGAGAAATATAGAGCAGTTCTTTGGGGATGCAGAAAATGAAGAACATACCAAGGTAAAATCTTGAGAAATCACAGATGACACGTTCGTTTGTCTTCAAAATATGGGCCCCGTTTGTACCACTTATTTCAATGTTTACCCTTTTTGGCAACGCGCCTTCTGGAAGGTATCCTTATTATCTTCTACCAGTATCTCCGCATCTACTTTCTGAAGCAAACCATCCAGACTTAATTTTCCTCCTTCAGTGCTAGATTCTCTGTTCTTGAAGGGGAACTACGTATATTTGAAGTATTAGACAATGGTTTTTACAGCCGTAAAGTTCTAAACTGAACAGTAACTGGACAATATAATAATAACTGACTTCCCTGAAGCTATGAATATAAATAACTTTATTTGGCTAGCAACTATCTAGTTTTTTTTTCTAGTTAATCATAGATTTCTTTTCACACATAATTTTTTTCAGATCGGTGCCTTCTATTTAAACCTCGGAGGTGCTCCAGAAGGGCCAGCAGGCACAGGAAAAACTGAAACCACCAAAGACCTGGCGAAGGCGCTTGCTGTGCAGTGTGTGGTGTTCAACTGCTCTGATGGGCTAGACTACCTAGCAATGGGAAAGGTAGTGACGTCAAATGTTACAGCGGGGTCTGCCTGGATGTACTAAGGAAATGCATGTGCTAGTATTACAGGCTTGTAGTTCGATGTCCTTGACCTTGGATTATAGTGGTAATGACATTGACAATATCCTCGGAGCTTTTTAAGCTTAACGTTTAATTGGGACTTAGAAGGTCAAATGCTTTTGTTTGTTTGTTTTGTTTACAAATGATGTCCTTTCTTCAGAATATTCACCATTTTTCTTGGCTATCCTTAGTTTTTTAAAGGTTTGGCTTCTTCAGGTGCGTGGGCTTGCTTTGATGAGTTTAATCGAATTGAACTGGAAGTGTTATCAGTGGTGGCACAGCAAATTCTTTGCATCCAGAGAGCCATTCAACAGAAACTGGATGTGTTCATTTTTGAAGGGACAGAACTTAAGCTCAATCCGAACTGTTTTGTAGCTATTACTATGAACCCTGGTTATGCTGGACGTTCTGAATTGCCAGACAACCTCAAGGTAATTTGCTGGGAGTATTAGTTTGTCAATAAAAAAATGGCAGCATAATCCATTCAAACTGTTCTAAATTCCTCCATATACTTTGTCATTTCTTTTTCCCTTTTCTCTTTGCTCTACGGGAAACCTCGAACTCTCATTTGTTTGGTAGTGCAGGGGCTTGGGCTCAGGCATACTAACACTGAACTGCATCCCAAGGCTGCTTTATTTTTATTTTGAGACAGTCCCACTAAATTCCCTAGTCTGGCCTTAAACTTGCAATCCTCCCACTTCTATCTCTTGAGTAGCTAGGATTATGCCTATAGGCCACCATTCCCACCTTCTAAATCATTTTTAGAAATCCAAAACTACCAAGCACATAAAAACATTTAACTTCTGCTGAAAAAGATTATAAATAGATGTTGCATTTTAGGAATAAACTTGGCTGTCAGCATCTTTTGATCCTGTTTCTGCTTAGCTCTAAAAATGGATTCTTTTGCATAAGTATTGTATTTCATTTATTATATGCCTCAGGTTCTTTTTAGAACAGTCGCTATGATGGTTCCAAACTACGCCCTCATAGCAGAGATCTCCCTCTACTCCTATGGATTTCTGAATGCGAAGCCTCTGTCTGTGAAGATAGTGATGACCTACAGGCTTTGCTCAGAGCAGCTGTCGTCACAGTTTCACTACGACTACGGGATGCGAGCAGTAAAAGCAGTGCTAGTGGCAGCTGGAAACCTAAAATTAAAATATCCCGATGAAAATGAGGATATATTGGTAAGTATTGATTAAATACGTGCACTGCGAAAACATCAGTGGAAAAATAACTTCTTTAGTGAAATCAACCAGAGACTGAACAAGGCAATGGAGAGAGTTGTTGCTCCAAGTATTTTAAGTAAGATTGAAATTGTAATTTTTGATTACTTAATGTACTTTATATCAATACAGAGGCCTTTCAGTTTGATACCAATAGTGTTAGTTTTTCATTATGGGGATTCTATGAGCAATGTAAAATAAACTGACTTGGCTAAGGGTGTGTGTGTGTGTGTGTGTGTGTGCCGTGAGCATATCTAAGTGCAGGCAATTAAATTACATTATCCTTTTTGTGATTTTAGCTTCTTCGATCAATTAAAGATGTAAATGAACCAAAGTTTCTATCACATGACATACCTTTATTTAACGGAATAACTAGTGACTTATTTCCTGGTATTAAACTTCCTGAAGCTGATTATAATGTAAGTGAATCCATGAGAATGACTTACTCTGTTCAATAAATTCAATTGATGGCTCGATTATTTATAAACTTTTTATTAAATTGGGGACCTTATTCTGTTTGGATATTCTTGTAAAGTGGAGTTTGGAGTTATTTCTTATTTTTCAAAATTTTTTAGAAGAGTTTGAGAAGCATTGACATTAGCTGTTTAAAGGTCTAGTGAAATCAACTCTGATTGTTATATCAAAATCGACAGAATTCAAATAAAATTTGAGATAGGAAAAGTTTACAGATATTTGATATGATTTTATCTTAACTCTGTTAAGCTTTGATTTGTAGCTTAATATACGGTCCATTATGTAAGCTTTTTCATTCATACTTACGAATATCTAGTCTGTTGCTATTATGGAGAATGTTCCGGTCTGTTAGCTCTACTTGGACTGGAGCGTAATTCAGGTCTGTTTCTTTATTGATTTGATGTTTGGATTGTTTGTGGATATTGAGAGCCTTAATGTTTGCTGTTTATCATTGGGTATCCAGTTCTGGGTGTGTATTTATAACTGCTTTATCTTCTTGGAAAACTGCCCTCTTTGTCGTTGTTGAAGATTTTCTTTGTCTTTTAAATTTTTATTACTTTTACAGTGTTTGAGTTAAAGCTTATCTCGCCATTTTTCTTTTACTATTTGTAAATAGGTGTAGCCACCTCTGCTCTCCTTTCATTTTTATTTTCACAGCATATCTTCTCCATCCATTTGCTCTTTCTCTAGAGTGTTCTCTAAGATGAACTGAGCAGCGAACGCTTTACTCTCTTGTCTGTGTAACCCATGCCTGTCAGAGCTCTCACGGAGAGGCCAGGGAACAGCTTGCGGGAGGCAGTTCTCTCCTCCAGCGTGTGGTTCTCAGGACTGAGACAGTTGTCAGGCTTGCTTGGTGCAGGTGCCTTCACCTGCTGAGTCAGTCACAGTTAATTATTGATCTGTAAGGAGCAACTCATGCTATTTTGCTAATTGTCTTCTGTTTGCACATCTGTTTCTCCCTTGTTTCCTTCGTTGTTTAAAGGCTTCCTGTAGTGATATGCGTTCCTAAGATTTACATAAAACGTATTTATAGCTGGCTTTTTGAAGTTGGTAGCAACTTCAATTTATATTTACACACTATACTTAAACTCCTGTTTTCCTACATTTTATGTTTTTAGTATCACACTTTATAACTTCTTATAATTTGTATAACTTCATTACATTTGATTTGTTTGCTTTTATTAGTTTCGTCTTTTAATGTTCTACTAGAGATAAAATTTGTTTACCTACTGCCTATTAGTGTTTGGGATGCGACAGTATATTTACTCTTTTTTTAAAGCAAGAAATGAAACTTATCTTTAATAACAAATGATATGATTTTGTATAGAAAATCTTGAATAACTTACATAATAATTATAAGAGATACATAGTTTAGCAAGGCTATAGGCTATACTATACAAAATCCAGCCACATTTCTGTATGTTTACAATGAACAATCCAAAGTGAAATTAAGAAAAGAGTTCATTTTCAATAGCAACAAAAAGAATAAAATTCTTAAGAATTAATTTGATGAAAAAATGCAAAATGTTTACTGTAGTGATATTTTATTTATGTTTTAATGAGTAAAGCTCGCCTGAAGATCAGAAAGTAAAGCTAAGCCCCTAGAGACCAGGCAGTGGTATCACACACCTTTAATCCCAGCACTTGGGAGAAAGAGGCAGATGGATCTCTGTGAGTTCAAGTCCACCCTGGGCTACACAAGATCAATGCAGAAACACATCCAGGTGGTGGTGGCTCACACATTTAATCCCAGTACTAGGGAGCCACACACCTTTAATCCCAGCACTAGAGGGGAATATAAATTGAGAAGAGACAGGGGCTCAGCGCTCAGTTTGGTAATCCCGCCTATACTTCCCACCTGGCTACTGACCAATCAGCGTTTTATTAAACTAATACGAGTGACAAATCTTTACAGTGTACAAGAGCATTATCCCACAGCAGTGTACAAAGTTTCTCGAACAGAAGTAAACAAACTTAGTGAAGTAGTGCATTTCTAGGATCCCAGCATTCAAGACCAAGGAGTGTGAAGCAGGAAGCTTGAGAGTTCAAGGCCGTTCTGGGCTGTACCTGGGAGGGCAAAAGAAGCAGAAAGGAGGTATTGTATGAATAATAAAAACCCAGAGACAGATGTTGGGGTTCAACCTGAAAACCAGAAAAGCAAAGCAGCCAAGCTACTAGAAAAGTCTTACCTCTACCACGGCTGGGTGACTGCACACTAAGCAGACTAAGCAGACAGAACTTCTCTCTCCTCCCATTTTATATTCCCCTCTAGTGCTGGGATTAAAGGTGTGTGGCTCCCTAGTACTGGTATTAAAGGTGTGAGCCACCACCACCTGGATGTGTTTCTGCACTGATCTTGTGTAGCCCAGAGTGGACCTGAACTCCCAGAGATCCTTCTGCCTCCATCTCCCAAATCCAGGGATTAAGGTGTCCACCACCGCTGCCTGACCTCTAATGGCAGGAACACACCACAGGTTCAGGAGGGCAGACTAGTGGAAAGGTAAACTCATTACATTGGTCCCAGCATAACTGAGACCTCAATACCTACCCTCCTCCCCCAGGAATGTGTGGAACCCCATCTGGAAGTATGAGAAATATGAGGCTCACCCCAGCCCTAGGATATAGGGTGCCAGGGGAGCTAGGCCAGGGTTCTGAAGGGCCTAAGGCAGGAAGTGAAACTGGAAGCTAACCAAAAAGCTTTGCCTTTCTGATATTCAAGCAAGCTTTATTTATTAAAATGTAAATAAATTATCACCATAAGGAGAAGGAAGAAAGGGGATAAAAGGAAGGGACAGGAAGCAAATCTAGACCCAAATAAATGGGAAGGTATCTCATGTTCATAGATTGGGGATATTAAAATGGTTAAGATGACAATGTCCCCACAAACTGATTCACAGCATCAATTCATGACCTAAGCAGTGTTGGATATGGGTTCTATCTCATGGAGTGGTTCTTCAGACATTGGTTGGTGACTCCCATAGGCTTTGTGCCACCATTACCCTAGCATATCTTGCAGGCAGGACACCATTGTAGATCAAAGGGTTTGTAGCTGGCTTGGTATTTGTATTTCTCCTTTGATAGCACACGGAATCCATTCCTGTAGGAAAGATAGTAGAAGTAGGAGTGAAGGCTCGGTGCAGGCACCAGCTTGACTTGTCCATGCTCAATAAACTGTGTGGGTGTTGTCTTCAGCAGTGGGGCCTCGCTCTCAGTTTGTGGAGAACTACGTATAGTCTTGCCAACAGCCTGGGTTGTTTGGTTCCCATGGGATTTCTTTGGCTAAAACTCAATTAGATGTAACCCAATCCTGGTACTGGAAGCTTCATTTGCCAGTTGGGACTCTGTCCCATTATTTAATAATTTCATTAACTACCTTTTAAATGCCCTTAATTTTAGCTGTCTCTCCTCATGTTCCCCATCCCCATCTCCCCTTACCCCTTCCCACTTGCTCCTCCCATTTCAGTCCCACCCCATCCATCCTTCATTATCTATTCTATTTCCCTTTCCTAACAAAATCTATCTGTCCCTCTTACTCCCTTACTCCATACCTACCCCCTGGGGTTCTACAGATGGCCACTTTGTTAATCATTGACTTAACAGCTAATATCCATATATAAGCAAGTGCATAGCATATTTGTCTTTATGGGTCTGGTATAACTCACTCAAAATGATTATTTTGAGTTCCATATATTTACCTGTGAAACTCATGATTTCATTTTTTAAATGACTGAGTAATACTCCATTGTATAAATATACCACATTTTCTCTATCCATTCCTCTGTTGAGGGACATTTAGGTTGTTTCCAATTTCTGGTTATTATGAATAGAGCAGCAATGAACATGGTTGAGCAAATGTCTCTATGGCAGGATGAAGCATCTTTTGGGTATACGTCCAATAGCTGGGTCTTGGGTATACTTACTCTTGGCAGTGAGTTTCATTCTTCCATCTTTTGATGTGCTAATCATCTATAGTATAGGTCTTTTCCTTCAGCAGAAATTTATTTTTGGAAGAGGGGTCAGGGTAGGGTTGAGTCGGTCTCACAGCGTATCACTAGCTGGCTTGGATCTCATTATGTAAAACAGACTGGCCCAAAACTCAAATATATCTGCCTGCTTTTGCTCCCAAGTGCTGGCATCAAAAGTGTGCACTACATTAAAAGTGCTGTAGCTGTATTTTAGGATCTATATTGCTGTGATGAAATGCCATGACCAAAATTAACTTGGGGAAGAAAAGATTTCTTTAATTTACACTTTAACATCACAGTTTATCGCTGAAGGTACTCAGGACAAGACTCAAAAAGGGCAAGAACCAGAAGGCAGGATCTGATTGCAGAGGCCATGGAGGGTGCTGCTTACTGGCTTACTTCTCATGGATTGCTCAGCCTGCTTTCTTATAGAACCCAGGACTACTAGCCCAGGAGTGGCACCACCTACAGTTGGCTGGGCCCTCCCACATCAGTCACTAATTAAGAAAATGCCCCACGGGCTTGTCTGCAGCCCAATCCTATAGCGGCATTTTCTCAGTTGAGGCTCTCTCCTCTCAGATGACTGTAGCTCGTGTTGAGTTGACATAAAATGAGCCAGGAAACCCAGGAAAGACTAACCCATTTCTGAACTTAAGTTCTTTCAGAATGATTTGCATCTCTAGTACGTTATGGCTCTTAAATTTTAAATGATTTTTTAGCTTTTTCTGTTTTTTGCTACTTGCTATGGTATGAAGGATATCTAGCATATTTTTTGTGTCTTAACCAAAATTAGACTTTTGTCAAACACCTTTAAAAAGAATTGTTTTTATTTAACATACAACCAATGCTAGGGCGCTGTGATCATTAATAGAATACCCTGGCATGTTAAAGGCGTTTTAGTTTTCTTTATTTTTTTATTTGAAAAATAAAACTTTCTAACATGATTTTAATAACACTTCATAGAAACACATTCAAGTTTTATTTTATTTCAGGAATTTTTGGAATGTACACATGAAGCCTGCCGAACACATAATCTTCAGCCTGTTAAATATTTTCTTGAAAAAATTATTCAGACGTATGAAATGATGATTGTTCGACATGGGTAAGAGTATTGATGATCTGCCATAGTTTTACATTATTTTAAATTAAACTAAAGAACCAAAGGGCAATAAACTATATATTAGGAGGGCTAGAGAACAAATGACTTCTTCCTTCTCAGTAGCTTACAGCAAACACCAAGAACCAGGAGTGGGGTGCACACCTGCAACCCTAGGAACCAGAAGCGGGTGGGGGTGCACACCTGTAACCCTAGCCACCAGGAGTGAGTTGCACACCTGTAACCATAGCTTATGACTGTTTGAAGCAGGAGGATCTTGTATTCCAGGCCAGACTGGCCCATATATGAAGATCCTGTCTCAGAAACGGAAGTAAACACAGCTCATTGTTAGGTAACAATTCTGAAATCCACTTGGACTCATGGTGCCCATTTCCAGAGAGGGATTTACTGTGAAGCTAATGGAGTTTAAGCTTCAGGACCTCTTCCTTGTAACACTTTGCATATATAATTTATATATATAAACACTTTGCATATATAATTTATTTTATAAGGCATTATTAAAGTAGATATGTAGTTTTGTGTTCATAATTATATGTATATTTTTCCTTTACTAGGTCACTTAAATTGAACTTCAGGCTCTTTATAACATCTTGTATCTAACTCTGCTCGACTTTCCTTTCCTGGGAAGGAAGTTGTTTTCAAGGTGCTCAACTTAATGTTTGAAAGGCCTTCCCTATTTTTGTCTTCTTTCCTCAATATGCATGAAGTAACAAGAAAGAAAAGTGTTATTCATAGTAACTGAAAAATGATTCCAGCCATTACCTGCTCACAGAAAGTTAGGGTTTAATAATCACGATTTTTGTATATTATGCAAAACTTCTAACATATACTAAAATGAGGGAATAGTAAATCAAGCCTCATGCATCTAGGGTTGAGCACCTATATATGTTAGACCAGAATCAGGAGGTAGAAATCAGTAGGCATCTTTAGAAATTTAATCAGCTTTTCTGTGCTTTACCCTCCATCTTCCCTAAGTACAGTTTTATTGTCCTATTTCTCTAGATCCTTGTGATATCCTTAACCCTGCCAGGCTTAGTAGGTTCTACACCTCTAGCGTGTTTTCATGAAGTCATGTTCTCATAAAATAATGACGACAGCCCTTCTTAGCCACAGTTTTTATTTCTATATCTTCATTTACGCACAATCAGCTAACTGCAGTCTAAAAATACTAAAGGGACAATTTCATATTTGGAGAGAAAGAGAGAGCACTGTCTTCTAATCTTCTCAAAGTATATTATTGTAATTATTCTATATTCTGACTAACTACTGTTAGCCTCTTACTATGTCCAATTTATAAATTAACCTTTGTCATAGTTATGAATATGCAGGATTAACATAATATTGTTTACACTTCTAGAGAAAATATGGTTTTGGGTATCTATGAGTGGACTAGAATGTAACTCCTAAAGACTGGAGGACTTCTGTACTGAGAACCTTCATAGATTTTAACAATGTGGTAAACTAGCCCTGCCCTTGATTTCATCCTTTATATCAATCTGAGTTTTTATTGTTGAAGTGTTCTTAATTTTTTACCAATATGCATGAGAATTCTACAGGTCCCTGAATTTCTGAACTCCCTTATTCTCCCCCCCCCCACTTGCAGGCAGGTCCTTTCCCTCCCATCCTGTGTGCTCAGTGTTTATCGTGTCTTAGTAAACCCAGCCATCTTTCCATTGTACCTAATAATACTGTATCCGCTACCCTTTCCTCCTTCATTAGGTGTATTATCTGTCTTCCAACTTACCTAGATGGTTAAATTCATCAAATGGTTTACCATGTATAACTACAATTGTTAATCATTTATCCCCTGGAAACTTAATTTGCCCTGGCTTCTAAGTCAACGTCATATATTTTGGGTTTCTTTTATTATGGCAAGAACAGCCTCCCTATGATAGGCTGACTACATAGGAACAACCAGTGCCAAAATGTTAGCGATTTACAATACAAAGGCGTATTTTTCATGCATGCTGTATGTTCATTTATAGGTTCTCAGGGAGACTCTCTTTATAATAGTCGCACAGAGTAGCTGCCATCTCACATTGTGGATTGCATTCTTAGTAGAGGGATGACAGGTCTGTCAGTTCCCTTACTGGCAATTATCTGCCTTGTGTGACATTCATTGCATTCAGTCACCTCGTGTTTCCCCAGACGTGGCAAGGAGGCCTGTGTGCCTGGAGGTGACCTGGAAATCTTTGGCAAAGAGCATTTTGCCACTACAGCAATTGAAAGCTTTAGAAACAGTTCTTCCCCTGCCTTGGGTTTTATTTTAAGAATATATAAATAATAAAAGTTTATTGTCATTTAAAGGCTTTCTGTTATACTCTACTATGGATAGTGTTATGAATGTGGAAAATTCAGTGTACGATCGATCAGTTTAGAAGAGAAGTGATTTTCATCTATCGGAAGAAACATTTTAGAAATTCAAAAATTATGTATGCTGGTTAACACAGGGTGATGTTTTCTATGCTGGTATAAATAATTTAATTAGCCATATTTTTACCGTCTTATTCTATAATTCTCCTTCATAGTTTTATGCTAGTAGGAGAGCCTTTTGCTGCGAAGACAAAAGTTCTGCATGTGCTGGCTGATACTTTAAATCTTATGAATGAGCGCAATTATGGGGAGGAAGAAAAGGTCACGTACAGGACTGTAAACCCGAAGTCAGTTACCATGGGCCAGCTTTTTGGGCAGTTTGACCCCGTGTCTCATGAGGTAATCTACAAGATAACACTCTTGCCTCTAGTCAGTGTATATTAAAGCAAGAAACTATAAGTATTTCTGTTTTTAATGATACATCCAATTTAATTTATGAATGAGGCCTTTCAGCATTTTCTTTTCTCCTCAGTGGACTGATGGCATCGTGGCGAACACATTTAGAGAATTTGCCTTAGCAGAATCACCTGACCGGAAATGGGTTGTATTTGACGGTCCTATTGACACTTTGTGGATAGAAAGTATGAATACAGTCTTGGATGATAACAAAAAGGTAAATCACTATTGTTTAGAGCGGAGCTTATTCAGACATAATTAAGTAATTCTAGGATTATATATTTAAGCTAAAGTGTGTAATAATTGAATACATTTATAAATTGTCTTTTCAGTAAAGACCATGCTATAGTAAGTCTTTTGGTTTTTAATAGAATGAAAGTATTATATTAAAGCTACTGCGTTGACATAATTATTGTCTTAGTCACAGTTCTGTTGCTGTGAAGAGACACCATGACCAATGCAACTCTTACAATAGAAAGCATTTAACTAACAGCTTGCTTACAGTTTCAGAGGGTGAGTTCATTATCATCATGGCAGGGAGCATGGAGGCCTGCAGGCAGCCTCTGAAGCAGTAACTGAGAGCTACATCATGCATAGGCAGAGAGAGGTACTCGGGGCTTGGCATGGGCTTTTGAAACCTCAAAGCCCACACCCAGNATGCATAGGCAGAGAGAGGTACTCGGGGCTTGGCTTGGGCTTTTGAAACCTCAAAGCCCACACCCAGGTGACGGAACTTCTCCCAATAAAGCCATACACACCTCCTAATCCCTTTTATCCTTTCAAATAGTGCCACTCCCTGGTGACTCAGCATTCAAATGTATGAGCCTGGGGAGGTCTTTCTTATCCAAGCCACCACGATAATCTACCAGCAAATCAAGTTGGGCTGGAGAGATTGATTAGCCCTTAAGAACACTGGCCACTCCTCAAGGAACCAAGGACCCAAGGTCCGTGTTCGGTTCCCAGCCCCCACATGGTGGCTAGCAGTCACCTGTAACTCATTCCTTGGCACTGCACACACGTGGTGTATAGATATATATGTAAACAAAACACTCATACCATAAAAAAGAGAAGGTTATTTCAATGATATGATTTCATATAGAACTTTAATATTTTATAAGAAAAGAAGTCTTATTTTTTTTTAATTGAACACTTTAGTTTTTATCTGTAAAATGTTACCCTAGGACATGAGCAGTATATAAAAGAACTAGACAATGGAAGTCTTATAATATTTATTTTAATTAAGAGTAAATGGCCATAAAAGTCTAAAAAGAGATGCTATGATTTTAATGTATTTGTACACTTTCTTAACTGTTACCAAAGTAAAATGCATAAAATTCTCTAAACCCAAAGGTTCATTCATGCACATTCCATAATCTAGTATAAGTAGATATACTAGAAGTCAGTATATCTTCTAGAGATCATCATTTAACCAATAATAATTGGTTTTAGCAGGTCTTGGGCTTCCTGTTAATGGATTTATATCTTTAATGCTTTTCTGTTTTGATCCACTTAATGAGGTATTTGTGTTGTTGTATTCTACTTTATTCCTTATTCTTTTTCAAGCCTGTATTAGTATTCTCTTATCTAACTGTATTTTAGTTTATTTCTACACTTGTTTTGTGGCTCTGGGGACTGAATCCTGGGGCCTTTCTACCATTAGGTTATTTCCCCCGCCCATATTATTTCTATTCATATATGAAATTACTGTTCTACTAAGTAATAAAATGATTAAATTAGTACTCAAAATTATATTCAAGTACCTTATCATTGTTGGTCATTATATTTTTCCTTATTTTCACTTAGTAATATTGATTGTACTCAGAGTAAAAAGTAAACTGACAAGCATTGATAAGTCAGAAAACAGGAATTAATCAGTAGGATGAAGTATAGAATTTAACTCAAATATAAGGGTGCTCTCACATTAGATGAAAGGTGGCGCATAGCCAGAAAGTTTGGATAGACAGAGGCGATGATGAAAGATGAAAACAAACCTTATGACAGCTTGTCTTCATGAAGTGGTACGCCTCAGTACTTGGCAGGTGTAAGGAGAATTTTAATAAGCCCTAGTGCAAACTGAGAAGCAGATCTGCTCAGCGGTGGTTCTCAACCTGTGGGTCATGACCCTTTGGAGTCACATATCCAATATCCCACATATCAGATATTTACATTACGATTCATAACAGTAGCAAAATTGCAGCTGTGAAGTAGCAATGAAATGGTTTTATGGTTGGGGTCACCACAGCATGAGGAACTGTATTAAAGGGTCACAGCATTAGGAAGGTGGAGAAGCACTGGCTTAGGGAAACAGAAGTATATGTGGGTAGGTACTGAAGACCTGCTTAAATTAAAATGTTTGAATCACCATTCACTCTGCCAAAGGCTAGCTTTGTGGAATATTCTCTACAGATAAGCAGCCTGGCATAGGCAAAGGTGATGTTGCAATCCTAGAAATACACAAAGACTTCAAAGACAATGGCATGAGAATAGTAAAAGCAATGGATATAAAGCAGAACTTACCTAACAAAGGAGATAATGAGAAATTCCTTACAAAACTGCAGAGAAAGTGTATTTAGGGAAGGAGTGGAGGAGTGGAAACTGTAGTCAGCATATATGATGTGAGAAGAAAATCTACTCTTAGTAAAAGGGGGAAAGTGTGTTAGGTGTCAGTGGTGGAGGAAAGGGAGAACTGGATGGTAAGGAGCTGTGGAGAGAGACGAAGATGCTTGAATTTAATAGTTCAAAATTGCTTAGTTGGTTTTTTTTTGCAAGAGCTAAATTTCTAGCTATATGAAATGAATGACTGGGACAAGTAAACAAATGAAGACAGGGTGGTCAGGAACATAAGACGCTCTTGTTTTAAAATGCTCATTCTTAAGAAGCCTGGCCCAGGCACAGTTAGAACGAGATTGGGTCAAGAGCTGAGGGTTTTGCTAAGAGGAGAATCCTTGGATCCTGGTAGGTGACGGCAAGGCGGCTGACTTGTACGTGATGGTGAAGTGTATGTAGTTAGCAGACAACACAGTAGGAGTGAGTGATGATATTATCCCAACGTGGTAGCAAGTGGAAGAGTATTTATTGATATAACCTGATATACATTTAAAAGTATTCTAGATGCGTTCTCTCAGGTAGAACGTTCTACAGTTCTGGAAATACCTGCATCAATCAGCCACCTGTGGCTTGTTAATATTTCATTTGCAGAATGCTTAGGATAGTAGGAGAGCTTAGCGTGGGGTGGGGTGCGGAAACAGCTCAGAGGTGGAGCACTGGCTTAGCATATGTACCAGGAAAATAAAAGTGTTAAAGAACTGAACTTTAAACTTTATTTAATTTGACATTGATAAGTTAAATACAAATAGCTCTTTATAGCTAGTAGCTACCATATTACACAACGCAACTCTTTGCCACTCTATTTTATACGTAAGGAGTTGAATCCAGAAATGTTATATGCTTCAGTGTTGACTTATGACTAGACAAGGAAAACCTGAGTCTAGAGTGGTGATTGTAGGAGTGAAGAGGACACAGAAAAGTATATGTGGGAAAGACTTTGTAGCGAAAATAATTTGATATATTAATAGTTAATAGTAATAGTTACTAATACTATTAAAATTTAGTAATCTCAAAGCCAAGAAGCTTGAGATAAAGTAGCTTTAATAATAATGGAAAAGATAAGTATTTGAGAAAAAGGCTGAATTCAGTTGATGAGTTTTTTGAACATATTTAATAAAAGAGGAAGTGTTTTAGATTAAAGAATTTAAGGAGACTTTATAAATATGGGGCTAGACTAGTTTTTTTCTGATTTCCAGCCATATTAATGTCTTTATATCATAGCACATGTTTTATCTATAAACATATTCATTCTATCTTATAGTGGTGTTTTATTTGTGTTTTAATAAATAAAGCTTGCCTGAAGATCAGAGTGCAAAGCTAGTCACACTAGTCAGTCATACAGACCAGGCGGTGGTGGCACCCACCTTTAATCCCAGCAGCCACACTAACTAGCCATAGAAGCCAGGCGATGGTGGTGCACACATCTTTAATTCCAGCAGCCACACTAACTAGCCATAGAAGCCGGGCGATGGTGGTGCACACATCTTTAATCCCAGCAGCCACACTAACTAGCCATAGAAGC
>LOEQ01003359.1:41810-66875 GCA_001685075.1 Bramus lutescens
GAAGCCGGGAAATGGTGGTGCACACCTTTAATCCCAGCACTAGAGAGGAATACAAGATGGGAGGAAACAGGGGCTTGGGCTCATAGTCTGCAGTTGGAGTTTGGTGGAGATCACTGCAGTCTGCAGTCATGCTGAGAATAGAGGCAAGAGCTCTCTAGTGGCTTGGCTGCTTTGCTTTTCTGATCTTCAGCTTGAGCCCCAATATCTGTCTCTGGTTTTTTATTATTCTAAATTTTAAAATATTTGCCTTTAGCTTTGCCTTATGAGTGGAGAAATCATTCAAATGTCTCCTCAAATGAGCCTCATCTTTGAAACAATGGACCTTTCACAGGCTTCCGTAAGTTCTCGATATAATAGTGATGTATTTGTTTGCTTATTTGTTAATTGAATTAAAATATTTTGTGTCCTAAAATGGGTTTAACACAGGGGATAGAGAGATGAATAAGACTCAATGTATGTTTAAAAAGGATGAAAAGCATGCTAATAACTACTCCCAGTGCACAGTTACACATAAGTGCTCTAAGAGTGTGGAGGAGATTGGTATCCGTGGGGGTGATGGGGAGAGAAAGACCTTAGAAGATATTTGTATTTGACCTAGTTTTGCAGAAGAGTCAAGATGTCTTCAAGGAGATTAACAAGGTTTGGGTATTTCAAATTGTGACTGGATGATGTATAAACATGAAGAGGTGTAGAATGTCTAAGGACCTGACTGAAAATAGTTTTCTGTACAGGGGCCATCTGGTGTGTGTTAAACTGTAGAAACAGGCAGACCTAGACTGTGACTGGATGTAGCAGTGCTAACTGAGAGTTGTCAGGTAAAAGGAACTCTGCTTCTTTTCCAGCCTGCCACTGTGAGTCGTTGTGGCATGATTTATTTGGAACCATCACAGTTAGGATGGGAACCACTTGTGGCTTCATGGTTGAATTCATTGAAAGAGCCTCTAAATGAACCAGAACATCAAACCCTGCTGAAAGAACTTTTCAAATGGCTAGTACCACCTTCTTTAGTATTCCGCAGGAAGAAATGCAAGGTAACAGCACTATAATTCTCTCACTTACTCCAGTTTCAGAAGATTCTGTTTAACTTAACTAAATCTACAGTCACTATGCTAGAACAACTAACTAAAGCTAGTTTTTTTCTTTACCTTTGTTTTATTTATTTATATTTATTTATTATTGTTGGCCTTGAACTCACTATGTAATTGAGGATGACCTTAAACTTCTAATCCTCCTGCCTCCACTTCCCAAGTTCTGGGATTGCAAGCATGTCCATTCATGCTCAGCCTTCCTTGGTTTTATACTTCTTAAATTACAAATAACTTAAAAGGTTAAATTTACTTTAACTACTTATATCAACTCATAGTTTCTAGACCTTTAAAAATCCCAATTACTTTCTATATTTTAAAGCTATTTTAGGTGCTAGAGCGATAGCTCAGTGGTTAAGAATGCTCACTGCCCTTGTAGAGGAGCTACATTCAGTCCCCAGCTCCCATGGTGAGTGGCTCACAACTGTCTGTAACTCCAACTCCAGGGTCTCTGGTGCCCACCTACACTAGATGTGCACATATGTGCACACGCACACACACTTTAATAAAAATAGATTTTTAAAGTATTTTAAATATGTATCTTTTTAAACTCACATGAGCTTTTAGCATTTTATGAAGATTCTTTATGCTGTGCTATTTTCCTGAGACTGTCCTAACAAGTTACTACAAATGTGGTCTCCTAAATAACAGACCTTTACTTTCTCGTGGTTCTGGAGTTTAGAGGCTGACATCAGTATATTGGCAGAGCTATGCTTTCCTGGAAATGCTAAGGGAGAATGTTTCCCTTATCTTCCAGATCCTGGTGGCTCCAGTTCTGAGGCCATGGCTACAAGCTCCATCCAATCCCTTCTTCCAGCTTCAAGTGGTCCTCTCTCTGTGGCACTTCTCTTTGGCTCTTCGGGTCTTAGATTTCATGCCTATTGGATAATTCATAATGATGTCCTTTCCTCCAGATTCTTAGTTACATCTTCAAAGATCTTTTACCATAACTTTTTGGGATTATAATATAGAAGGATCTTTCAGAAGACCACAATTCAGTGACGATCACCTGTGCATAAACACACATGAACACTTAATATATTGATACAGAAAGAAACTCGATGGCTTCCCATCCTATAATAGGATTTAAGAAAGAGAAAAGATATAGTATTAAAAGAAAAACACTAGACAATTCCACATTGCAAATATTATTTATGGTGACTTCATAGGGAAAGTAAAAGTTCTTAGCAGTCTGTCAGTTTTAAATCCCCCCTACTATACAAGCAAATAACCCCAAATAAGCTCCATCTTTCCAGGTAATGACCCCTGGTTTCCTTTCCATATTTGTCATGTCTATATGCAGCAGTTTTAAAGCAATGTGGATTTATATCCTCTTTGATAATCTTTGCATTTGTCGTCTGTCCAGCTATTTCTACTGCTCAGGCTTCCCTGGAGAGTAGCCTCAGTCTGATTTCTCTCCTTCCTGGACCATCACGGTAGCAGTGCTCTGGTTCAGTCCACACCTCACAGTTAGAATGGAGATTCTAAATGCCCACCTGTCTGTTCATTCCCTACTTAAAATCCTTCTTTGGAGCCTTCTTCCTACAATCACCTTTAACAAAGCCCATATGACTCTTGGGGTCTGATTCTTGTCTGCTTCCCAAGCATAATTTTTTGTTCTCTTGCCTTTCTATCCTGTAGGCTCACCCTAGCAGTCTGTGTCTGCTTGTATTTGTGACATAATTCTACTGCCCTAAACATCCCCCCTCCTCTATTTTCCTAACTTTTATTTTTCTCTATAATTCAGTTCATTTTCTTTTTCCTTGGGAAGGACTTTTATTATTTATCCTTCTCTAGTTTCCCTGAAATCAATTTCTGGGCCTGTGTCTGCCCTGAATACTCTCACCCCATTTTTCTCTTCTGAGACCGCCTCCTCCATATAAGTATCTCACTGTATTATACGTGCCTGTTTTGTTTCGGCGTTGCTCCTTTTCAGGGATCGTGTCTCTTATTTCCACATCTCCCACTTTGCTCTATGGCTATAAGTATAGCATGTCCTTCCTAAGCATAGAATAGATAACTGAATGAATGGCTGTAAAAGACTTGATTTCCACTCTCCTTAGAATATTGTTTATTCTTGTATAGCACATAATTTCTGTTTATCATGGGATTTAGAATAAGAATACATTATGTACGATTTTGTCATATTGTAAGCCAAACTAAAATCTTAGAGAGATGTTTTTATTGTGCCTACACTTTGTTTTCTATAAGTTTAAATGTTATAAAGAATATATCAATACTGTTTTTATAAAATGATTTATGTTTCTTCTCCAAATGAGATGGGAAGTGTAAAAAGGATTTCCTCGTTTTCGCTTTGCAGGAACTGATTCCCACAAGTAACATTAATGCGGTTGTCTCTCTCACACGCCTCTTTGAGATACTTCTCTGTAACGTGCTGGAGAATGAGCCCACTAGCAAGCACACGCGTGTTTGGATCATGGTTTGTTACATGTTTGAGGTGGTTTTAAATTAAAATGTGGTTATAGAAAATAATATTTGTATTCAGAAAGACCTTTTGTATGAACCAGAGCAGCTTTTCTGATGATCACTGAAGAATAGCTGGGGCACGAAGTTTGCCTGACCTGGCATCTGATTCTAAAAACAACTCTAATGAAAATAAAATACGTCAGAATGAGCTTGAGCTGCGCATTCCTAATGAAAGACCACATATTGATAGTCCTCAATGGGGTGGTGCAGTATTAAACTCACGTGCTTTAGATTCATTGATGTTTTGTCTTAGTGCTAAGCGGGCATCTAGGCAGCATAGAAACTATGACAGACTGGGATCCAGCCAGATGGGAGGATGCGGGCACTGTCCATGGAGGACTTAGGGAGACATCAGTAGTAACCCTTGTTAGCTAGTGTCTAGAGTTCGAAGACCAGACACTATGGCAGTTGTGAGCAAAGGGAAACAAAAGAAGAAAGATTTTAAAAATCTTTGTTCCCTGTGTATACCTTTCTCCAATCTGCCACCTTGTTTTTCCTGCGCTCTGCCCTCCCTTTCTCTTCCATGGTGTGACAGTAGCATTTCCCTCTCATTGTTTCTCCTCTACCTTGGTGCAAAAAAAAAAATCTACCTCATAGGCCAGGAGATAGCTCAGTAAGTAAAGGCACTTGCTGCCAAGCCTGAAGAGTTTAATCCCTGGGCCTCACATGAGTGGAAAGGAGAGATTCAATCCTCAATAGCTGTCCTCCGACCGCCACACGTGTGCTTGCGTGTGTGTGTGCACGTGTACATACACACATACAAATAAATAAATAAAATCAATACAATTTTTTCACCTTGGAAAGTCTTTCAGACATCTCACATTCGAGGCTTTCCTAATGACCGGGAACCCCCCCCACACCTTCCTTCACACCTTCCCACCCTGCACAAATGTGTGAAGTTTGCTTATCCGTTTCTCCTTACTTTTCGAGTTGTCTTTTTAAGATGATCTCTTCACATTCTTCCACAGTTATTATCATTAGCTTCATAAAATGATCCCAGGAATTGTCCATCTGTATATAATTTTGTATATTTTCAGAAAATTTTTGTTCTCTCGATAAACCCAAGCTTGCAACTTTATCAAATGATTCAGATCACTTCATAAGACTTATGTAGGTTCATTCCTGATTAAAAATTTGGGGGCAATGTTTTTGTTTAGTCAGATAAGACATGTACATAGAATAAAATTCAAAAGTCAAAAGCATATTTTCCATTCATACCAATCTCCCAGCCACCTTCAAGGCAATGATTTCTAGTGTCCTACATAGCCTTATAAAGGCATTACACACACACACACACACACAGTTTCCTGTGTATGTATTTTATGTGTCACTAATTGCTATTATATTACAAATGATATTTACTAATTTGTATCTCACTTGCAGTATGTCTTGGTACAGAGTTACATCATTTTTAAAAGCTCTATATCCATCAGCATGTGTGGCATACTCTAAATAACCCAGATTTCCAGGAAGGAATAGAGATGTAATCAATGTTTTTATACATATATCATTTCACTGCTAGGAATGTATTTAAGGACGAATTAAATAGAGGTCCCTAGGGCATTTGATGTAGGTATTTAAGTTTTTTTTATCACTATTGCCAAAGGAATGAGTCTGTATATAATTTAGCTGTACTAAGCTCTACTTTGTTTATCTGCATGACCTTTCCCAGTAATGTAAGCAGGTCTTAATATATTAAATTTTAGTTATTTCTTCTAAATTTTCTTTAAAAATAATCACTATAAGTTAACTTTTTTTCACCAACAGGCTTGTTTTATATTCTCCTTGATTTGGTCAATCGGAGCAAGTTGTGATACAAATGGCCGCCTTGCTTTTGATAATTTCATACGATCCATTGTGTCAGGAAAGAACGAAGACGACCCAGTTCCAAACTCTGTGGGTAAATGGGAATGCCCATTTGATGAAAAAGGCCTGGTCTATGACTATATGTATGAGGTATGACCTAAAGTGCATATCAGGACAAAACGTGAAACGCAAAAACCTGTGTCAGCACACACAGTGCCTGAGTTCACCAGAGTTGAGTTCACCACCAGCTCTGTTTTAAGGTGCTTGGTCCCTTCTCTCTTCTCTCCTAGGCCCGGGCCAGTCAGAGCTTACGATGTCACATGCAACTTAATTTGCCTTTCCACTCTGTTAAAGGACTCCAAAGCTTTCTTTAAAGCAGAAAATATTTAATCAGTCATCTTATTCTTATGGTTATAAGATCTAATTAGAGCCTTGTTATAATTTTACCTAATTTACTGAAATCTAGAAAGAGAACGGACTCAAACCCAACTAGCAGTGGAAAACTCACTCCTTCACCCAAATCATACTTAGAGTTTTAAGAATATGACCAAAACCAGTTTTATCTTTATTAGTCATAGAGGAAAGTCAGTGAAATAATCTCTAAAAGTAAATAATCAAAAGACAATAGCATAAAGCATGCTTTCTAAAATCTGAAAGTAAATATCAAAATATCCAGTTTAAGCAGGTTAAAGTAGGGGAATGGCTCAGTAGTTAGGAGCATTGACTGTTATTCCGAAGGATCCGACTTCAGATCCCAGCACCCACATGAAAGCTCACAACTATCTGTAACTCCAGTTCCAGAGAATCTGACATTTATACCACTGCACATAAAATAAAGTTAAATAAATTATTATTAAAAATAAAATGAATAGATAAATAAAAGTACTTGCCTTTGGGAAAGAGAAATGGGAATCGAGAACTGTTCTTTTTCTTAATCTTTTTATTTGTTTTTCGAAACAGGGTTTCTCTGTGTAACCCTGACTGTCCTGGAACTCGCTTTATAGACCAGGCTGGCCTCAAACTTGGGGATCTGCCTGCCTCACTCTCCTGAGTTCTGGGACTAAAGGTGGTGTGTACCACCATATCTGGTACCTTTTTCTTAATCAAATACAACTTTTAACTCTAAAATACATGTCTGTGTAACTTTAATATGACTCTAAAAGTTTTTTTTTTAATGAATTATTGAGCCAATGAGATGACAATGAATAAAAACACTTGGCACACAAACAGTTCTACCATGTCTGTCCCGCAGTGGAGGAGAGGACGGGCTCCCAGAAGTTGTTCTCTGACCTCCTCCATATGCTCGCTGTGGCACCTGTTTGCCCAATAGAATGCAGCAGAAATTGTTAGCCCCAGCTCTGGAACTGGAGCAGCTCCTCGACTCTGGCTACTTTGCCGGAATTAACTTTTATAATTAGCTAGTAGAAGACTTGGGGATCTACAGGGAAAGGGAAGAATAATCAGAAGAAAGCAATGGTTGAGGCGGGTACTGATGGGAAGATATCAGGACAGCCAGTGGCTCAAAAGAATTTCAAGACTTTGTTTTGTGTTTTGATTTTGTTTTTTCAAGATAAGGTTTCTCCTTGTAGCCCTGGCTGTCCGGAACCAGGCTGTTTCCAGAGTGCTGGAACTAACCACTCAGCAGAAAATAAAAGATTTTAATAGTACAGCTCTGCTGATTATCTTGTCTAAACATCAGCCTAGGTCAAAAAGGCAAAATGGCAAAGGAATACAGATGTCTCAAATGATGTTTTATTTTTAGTTAGATTATAGCTCATTTACTTCAACACATGAAAGATACAAAACCAAAATTTAGCAACTTGTACCTTAAGTTACATTAGAATAGTTTGAAACAAATACTCAGCATATGCAAAAGGACATATTACAGGCATTTAGGGAAGATTAGATATTAAGAGGGTATAAATTCAGCTAGGCATGGAGGTTTGTGCCTTTAGTCCCAGCACTCAGGAGCCAGAGGCTGGTAGATCTCTGTGAGTTCAAGGCCAGCCTGGTTTACATAGTAAGCTCCAGGACAGCCGCAGCTATGGCTATCTCAAAAAATAAAGATCATAAATTCTAGATACATTGAGTTTATGATAAAGTGATATTTACTTTCTTTGGATTATCATTAAAAATTAGTTGTATTAATTGGGTGGTAGTTTCATGGATGTTTATTTATTAAGCTGCTTTATGACTGAAGATATTACTTATATTTTATATGAATTATTATAACATTTCATTTTAGAGGATGAAAAGGCTAAAGTTTTTAATTTCGGGAAGCTTCCTTTAGAATATTTAAAAATTTTTATGTGTTTGGGTGTTTTGCCTGCATGTATGTATGTGCGTGCCTGGTGCCTGCAGAGGTCAGAAAAAGGCATCAGATCCCCTGGAACTGGAGTTACAGACAGTTCTTAGCTGACATGTGGGTACTGGGAATTGAATCTGGGTCCTCTGTCGTCCAGGCCCAGAGAGGCTCTGGCTGTGATGGTGTCTAGGGTCACAAACCCTTACCACAGCGGCTGTCTGTGGCCCGTTTGTATTCTATAAACTGCACGTTTGTGTCCTTTACCCATCTTTTGACTGAGTTAACTTTTCCTTGTCAATGGGAAAATGTCCCTGTTACAGCTGTTATATTTTATCTAAAGGCTCACATCTTTACAAGCAAATGGTGTAAGTACTGAACAGATGCTCTCAGATGTAGCAAGTGCATAGCTGTAATATTTTAAAACATATTTTCCTACAGCTAAAAAACCGAGGTCGCTGGCTCCACTGGAATGAATTAATTAAAAGTTCTAATTTAGAAGACAAACGAACCAAGATTCAAGATCTCATAGTCCCTACAATGGACACAATTAGATATACTTTCCTAATGGATTTGAGCATTACCTATGCAAAGTAAGAAACTCTACTGTAAACATGAATTCTAAATAAAACAGTACAATTCTAATAAAATGGTAGCATTTTAGAAAGTGAACTTTGAAGTCATTGAGTTTCAGGTGACTGAGACCATGGCTGGGAATTAATTAGCATGTTCTAAATGACATTTACTACTACTATTGGAAAACCTAGAATTCAGCTCTCTTATTGCTCACTTTGAAGTTTTAACAGACCCATAGTTCATTACCGCTTATGTCACCAAAAATCACCTGCAGTGTTACTATTGAAAAGCTATATATTCTGGGATGGGGGAATGGCTCAGTCAATAAAGTATTCATAAGATGTAGAACCAGACTCCATATAAAAAGCAACAGGCATGGTGGTGCACACTTGTAATCACAGCCCTGGCAAGATGGGAGACAGACAGGCAGAACCCTGGAAGTGCATGGGCCAGCTAGCCTAGCCTTCTTGGCAAAGTTCCAGACCAGTGAGGAACCCTGCCTCAAACAAAAGGTGGCAAGTACCTAGGAATACCACCATGGTCGTATCTGAACTCCATGTCTGGTGCCTGAGCATGCCTATATATACATATGCACTCATACAAACCACCGCCTCTCTAATCTATGCATTTTATGTACAGGTTCAGTCTCTCTGGGCGAGTAGATCAGTAACCTTTTGGAGAATACTCTTATCTCTGCTTCTTGTCCCACATTAGTAGTGCTTGGATTGTGTACACCAGCTACCAGTCCATTGTTACATGGATTCCAGGGATCCAAACTCAGGGCATCAGGCTGGCAGGCAAGGCTTTTACCTGCTGAACTATGTGCTTGCCTCTGCCTTTACTAGAGTTCATGAACAATTAGACACATGAGGAGTTTTAGGTAGAAATGACTTGACTACTATTTAAAGATTTTTTTTCTTTGTTTTTGGCTTTCTTGTTTGTTGTTTTGTTTCTTTTGGTTTTTTGAGATAGGGTTTCTCTGTAGCTTTGGAGCCTGTCCTGAAAGTAGCTCTCGTAAACCAGGCTGGCCTCGAACTCACAGAGATCCACCTGCCTCTGCCTCCCAAGCCCCAGGATTAACAGTGTGCGCCACTGCCAGCCAGCTATTTAAAGTTTTTAAAATACTTACTTGAGTTTTTTCCAGAAAAATGCTTTTATACTTTCTTCCATTTTGAATTATGTTATTCATTGTTTTTATAAAGGCCACTGCTTTTTGTGGGTCCAACTGGTACAGGAAAGTCAGTGTATGTGAAGGATAAGCTAATGAATCACTTGGAAAAAGACAAGTACTTTCCTTTCTATGTGAATTTCTCTGCACGGACCAGTGCCAATCAGGTTCAGGTTTGTATAAAACCGGATTTGGGTTTGTAACCATTCATTATACTTTATCTTATTTGATAAATATTGAAATATTTAAAGCTATATGTTAAATATGCAACTTTGTAAATCCGTGGATCGAAAGATAACACTTGTACATTAGCCCT
The DNA here is from genome assembly GCA_001685075.1 of Bramus lutescens. NCBI lineage: Eukaryota > Metazoa > Chordata > Mammalia > Rodentia > Cricetidae > Bramus > Bramus lutescens. The sequence continues at coordinate 51,551 of LOEQ01003359.1, forward strand.
CTGAGATTTATCATTAATTTTGACTTGAGAAGCAATGACTGATTTAACTGGAGAAGAAAGTCTAAGAGACGGTCACACATGTGCATAGAAGAGTGGTGGGCGGGCACAGGAGAATGTGGTGGGCGGGCACAGGAGAATGTGGTGGGCGGGCACAGGAGAATATCCAGTTGTTTTTTCTATACTCTTCTGTGTGGCTTTTAGGGGCATTTGCTGCTCACCTCTTGGTCCACTATGATCTAGTGCATGATCTTCTTTTGCCCCTAAATATAACAAGCTGAAGCTATTTCATGTAGCTCCTTGTAACTGCCACACTTAGCATCTCTTCCTAAATTTGTGCCTTCTTACTCTCCCCAACCCTATCTCTATTCTTAATTTAAAAGTCTTGCTAAGTTGGCATACTGTAAAAGTTTTGAATAAAATAATTTTGGTATTAAGTTTTATAGCAGACAAGCATGTTTAAAACTTATCAGAAATATTTAAAAAGCATATACATTTATGTTGGCTATAAAAAAAACAACAAAGGTTGAAAAAATGATGCTTTTAAACCTTAGGTAAAGGGGTATCCAGTGTGAAAAAAGGATTATAGAATTATAGATGTGTATATGGAATGCAAGCTTACCATGTAAATACCTATAATAACTCTAAGTGCAGGGGAGCATTTCAACACATGTTATTTGAAATGATGTTGAGTTTAAAGTTTAGTCTCATTTTAAGTAAGAGTAACTTAGAGTAATTAAACACATAACATTATTTTCTCTCAAAGATTGTTAGTAATTTTTTCTAATGTTAACTCTTATCTTAAGCTATTGACTAATTAAAAAACAGTAGCTGTTACTAGTATACAATGGATACTAGCCACATAGATCTTAATACTGACTTAATAAATGATGATATTATTAAGTTTGTAATACTGTCATAGGTAAATATACTTTTTCTTTTTAAATTTTTAGAACATCATCATGGCTAGATTGGAAAAAAGGCGCAAGGGAGTATTTGGACCACCTATGGGAAAGAAGTGTGTAGTGTTTATAGATGATATGAATATGCCTTCACTGGAGAAATATGGAGCCCAACCTCCTATTGAATTATTACGACAGTTTTTTGATTGTGGACATTGGTAAATAATTTATTTAAAGTCTTTTTCATTTTGTTTATTCTCCTCTCATATAGTACATCCCTACTACAGCCCCCTCTCCTCCACCCTCTCAGCCCCCCACCTCCCCTCTCCTCCAGATCTACTTTTCCTCGGCTCTCCTTTGGAAGAGAGCAGGCCTCCCAGAGATATCAACCAAACATGGTATAACAAGATGCAATAAAACTAGGCACAAACCTATATATCAAGGCTGGATGAAGTAACCCAGTAGGAGGGAAAGGGTCTCAAGAGTAAGCAAAAGAGTCACAGACACCCCCACTCTCTCTATTAGGAGTCCCACACACTAACAATATATGCAGAGGATCTAGTGCAGACCCATGCAGGTTCCATGATTGCCACTTCAGTCTCTGTGAACTCCTGTGAGCCCTGCTTAGCTGATTCTGTGGGCCTTGTTCTCTTGGTGTCCTTGACCCCTCTGGCTCCTACAGCCCTTCCTCCCCCTCTTCCATTGGGGTTCCCAGAACTCTGCCAAATGTCTGGCTGTGGATCTCTGCTTCTCTGCCAGGGGAAGCTTCGCTGATGATGACCGGGATAGGCACTGATCTTTGAGCATAGCAGGATATCATTAGGAATCATTTCACTGACTTTCTTTTCTTTTGCCAGTTTTGTTTGGATCTGTCCTAGGATCCTGGGCCATCCAGCTTCCAGTTCCTGATCCAGACAGTGTCTGGTATGGGCTCCCTCTTGTGGCCTGGGCCTCAAGTAAAACCAGTCCCACTCCAAATTCTGAGCCACAATTGCCCTAGGACTTCAGGCAAGACAGGTTGTGGGTCAAAGGTTTGGTGCCTGCCAGTGTCTCAGCCCCACCACTGGAAGTCTTGCTTGGTTACTGANATAATGGCTGGTTTAGCCTCTATATCCTCCATTACTACGAGTCCTCACGAGGGTCATCCTCACAGGTTCTAAGGTGCTTCCACTACACTAGGTTTCCACATTACCTCCTAAGTGCTCCCCCACAATCCCAGTCATCTTTTCCTCCATCCTTCCCTTCTCTACCTGATCCCTTCTGTTCCCATACCCACCCTCAGTCCACCCACATAATCCTTTCTCTTTCCTCTTCCTAGGGAGATCCGTGTAGTACCCCTTAGAACTCTTTGTTACTTAGCCCTCTTGTAGAAAGAGACTGCTTGTTCGTGTCCCAGATGCCCAGACCCAAATAATCACACATAAACTGTATTAATTGCAACACTGCTTGGCCAATGACTTAGGTATATTCTTACCTAGCTCTTATATCTTAAATTAACCTATTTCTATTAATCTGTGTATTGCCATGAGGCTGTGGCTTACCAGGTAAGGTTCCAGTGTCTGTCTCCTTCGGCAGCTACAAGGCATCTCCTTGACTTTGCCTACTCTCTCTATATATATCTCTGTTCAGATTTCCCACCTGGTTTCACTCTGCTAAGCCATTGGCCAAGACAGCTTTATTCACTAGCCAATAAAAGCAACACATATACAGAAGTTCACCCCACATCACCCTCTGGGTCTGTGGACTGTAGTGGGATTATACTTCACTTAACAGCTAATATCCGCTTATAAGTGAGTACATATCTTGTTCTTTTTTCTGGTTCTGGGTTACCTCACTCAGGATTTTTTTTTCTAATTCCATCCATTTACCTGCATATTTCATGATGTCATTTTTAAGCAGCTGAGTAATACTCCATTTTTGAAGAGTTTGTCATGCTTTTTTATATTTGAGATTACAGTTTAGCTACAACAGCTCTCCTTCCCTCTCCTTCAAGCCCTCCCACATACCCTTTCCTGCTTTTCTTCAAATTCATATATTCTCTTTTTTTCCACTAATTTTAGCACCACATATTTTTATCCATTCTTCGATTGAGGAACCTCTAGGTTGTATCCAATGTCTGGATATTATGAATAAAGCCTCTATTCACATAGTTGAGCAAGTGGGAATCCTTTGGGAATATGCCCAGTAGTGGTATAGCTGGGTCTTGAGATAGAATGAGTCCCAATTTTCAGAGGAACTACCATATTGATTTCCATAGTGGCTGTACAAGTTTGCCCTCCCACCAGCAATGGAGGAGTGTTCCACTTGCTCCACATCCTCGCCAGCATGACCTGTCACTTGTGGTATTTATCTTAGCCATTCTGATGAGTATAAGATGGAATCTCCGAGTAGTTTTTATTTGCATTTCACTGATGGTTAAGGATGTTAAACCTTTAAGTGTTTCTCAGCTATTTGAGATTTCGCTATTGACAAATCTCTGTTTAGATCTGTAACCCCCATTTTTAATTGAATTATTTGGCTTGTTTATGTCTAGTTACTTGAGTTCTTTATATGTTTTGGATATTAGCCCTTTAACAGATGTGGAGTTGGTAAAAATCTTTTTCCATTCTGTAAACTGTCCTAGTGACTGTGTCCTTTGCTTTACAAAAGCTTTTCAGTTCATGAAGCCCCATAATGTCAATCTTAGTGCCTGTGGAATTGGTATTCTGTTCAAGAAGTGGTCTTCAATGCCAGTGAATTCAAGGCTACTCCCTACTTTCTCTTCTTTCAGGTTCAGTGTGTCTGTTTTTGTGTTGAGATCTTTGATCAATTTAGACTTGGGTTTTGTGCAGGTTGATAAATATGAATCTATTTGCATTCTTCTACATGCCAATATCCCATTAGGCCAGTACCATTTTTTTGAAGATGCTTTCTTTTTTCCATTGTGTATTTCTGACTTCTTCATCAAAAGCTGTCTATAGATATGAGTATTTATGTCTGGATCTTTGATTCTATTCCAATGATCAAAATGCCTATTTTTATACCAATGCCATGTGGTTTTTATTACTATAGCTATGTAGTATAACTTGAAATCAGGAATGGTGTTATTTTCAGAATTTCTTTTATTATACAGGATTGTTTTTTAGCTATCCAGGGTTTGTTTGATTGTTTTCCCATATGAAATTGAGTATTGTTCATTCAATGTCTGTAAAGAATTATGTTGAAATTTTTATTGGGATTATATTGAATCTGTAGATTGCTTTTGGTAGGATGGCCATTTTACTATATTAATCCTACTGATCCATGAGCATGGGGAATCTTTCTATCTTCTAATATCTTCTTCAGTTTCTTTCTTCAGAGACTTGAGGTTTTTATCATACAAGTATTTCACTTGCTGGTTAGGTTACTCAGGATATTTTATATTATTTGAGGCTATTGCAAAGGGTGTTGTTTCCCTGATTTTTTTCTCAGTGTATTTGACATTTGTATATAAGTGGGCTACTGATTTTTAGGGAGTTAATCTTGTATCCAGCCACTTTGCTGAAGGTGTTTATCAGCTATAGGAGTACCCTAGAAAACAAAACTTCTTATCTTATAGATGGGAAGCAAAGAAGAAGAAGATACTGGGTTTCTATCTGTCCTTTCAAAGGCAGATCTCTAGGGACCTGAACACTTTCTGCTAGTCCTCATCCCTCAGAGTTCCACTGCTTCTCATGCTGGTTACCAAGCTTTTTTTTTTTTTTTGATCTTTGGAAACTATTCCAGATTTAAATTGTAGCAGTCACATAATTGGAATCAGTGTATGGCATTTATAGACTGGCTTCTTTCACTTAGTAATACACATTTGAATTTCTTCCATGTTTTCTTAGTGCTGGGTTAATATTGCTTTGTATAGATGTTCTATAATTTATTAGTCCACTCACCTGTTGAAGGATATCTTGGTTGTTTTCAGGTTTAGACAACTGTTAGTATTGCTACAGAGAGTTGTATGAAAATATTTTGTGGATATATTTTAAACTGCATCAGATAAACACCAGCTACATAGCTAGTGTAATTAGTATCTTAATTTCTTTTCTTGTTGCTATGATAAAATACTGAAGAGAAAAGGAGCTTATTTTAGCTATTCCAGGTTACAGTCTACCATGGTGTAGAGAAACCAGGGCATCAGGAACTTACACAGCTATTCACAGTCCGTCTACAGTCAGAAGAGAATGCAGGCACAAAGTGTAGCTTGCTTTCTCCACTCTTACACAACCCAGGATCCCCAGCCTAGGATATGGTACTGCCCAAAGTGGGCGGGATTTCCCACTTCAGTTAATGTAATTAAGATAATCTCACATAGATATTCTCAGAGGCCTATCTCCTGAGGAACTGTAAATTTTGACAATTAAAACTAACCTTCACAAATTGTTATGGTAATATTATGTTTGGTTTTAAGACAAGTATGGTACTACAGTCTCATAATCCCAGCACTCAGGAGTCTAGCCCTACAAAGTAAAACCCAGTATATATATATTTTCTCCTAATCTATGTCTTATCGTCTTTATTGCCTTTCACAAATAGAAGTTTTTATTTTAATGAAGATCCCATTTTCAATTATTTCTTTCACAATTTGGGCTTTTGTTACCACAGCTTAAAAACCGCCTGTACCTAAAGTCATCAGGATTTTTCTCCAATGTTATCTTCTAAGACTGTGACGGTTTTGCACTTAATGTTTTGGTCTGTGATCCATTTTGAATTAATTGTTGTGAAAGGTGTATAAAGTCAGTGCTTACATTTATTTTTCTACATATGCATGTCCTGGCATTATTTGCTGTAAAAAGCATTGCAAGGCCTGTGAACCCAACTCCCCAATCTTCATACCTTCTGATGAAAGCTTCAATATTGAAGAACTTAACCCGATGGAAATAGTCAACTAAATTTTATTATTTGGATACCTGATTAGGACTTCTTTGAAGCTTTATGTTTCTCTAGTGGAGTCTTCTCTGTATACAAGTTGTGTGGGTAATATTTAGACATTGTTAATACACTCTAAAGATAAGACCCTAGATGACAGGACTTTACCATACCAGAGTGATATATTTACTTCATTGTTCAAACTGAGACACTGCTAAGAATAAAAGGACAGTGTTGATGATAACAGACACAAACCAGACTCGTCCTAGACAAAGTGGAACAGTCACCCCTAATTTACAGTTATTCTCTTTACAAAAGCTAACGCTAAGATTAAATTTCTAAGGTTATCCATGCTTCATTTTATCTTTTCTTTCTTTGTCTTTGTGTGTGCTTTCTAGGTATGACCTTAAGGACACCAGTAAAATCACACTGGTTGACATAGACCTGATAGCAGCCATGGGTCCTCCAGGTGGTGGAAGGAATGCAGTCACTCCCCGTTTTATTCGCCATTTCAGTATCTGCACCATCAATTCTTTCAGTGATGAAACTATGGTCCGGATTTTCTCATCAGTCATGGCATTCTACCTTAGGTCTCGTGAATTTCCTCCAGAGTACTTTATAATTGGAAACCAGATAGTCAGTGGGACTATGGAGGTGAGCAAATAGTGCAACGTAAGACGTGTTAGTGTCAGATACTTCTCTTACTTGGTCTTCTTAAAACATGTCATTCCCTGGGCCATCTGTGGTTTCCTTTGTCAGAGATCTTGTTCAGATGGTTTAAGAGCAGGAAGATCATAGATTTTGAAAATGGAGAACCTAACTGGGGGTGAGCTTTGGCTGCTATCCCAAACTGGATGTTCTAAGACAAGCAGCTTGACCTTTGAGGGCCTAATGTTTAATCACTAACATGAGATATGGTACATGTTTCCTAAGGTTGTAAGGAATTTGCTCATAACCAGTACCTACCACATCATAATCGTTTTCTTGATGGTTAGGTTCCCACTGTGCTATTTGTTAAGTTTTCTCTTTTCTGTCTTCCTTCTTGTTCTTCATACTTTTTTCTTTTTATTTATTCTTCTCTCATACAATTCATCCCAATCGCAGTCTTCCCTTCCTCCACTCCTCCCAGGCTTCCCACCTCTGCTCTGCCTGAGATCCACGGCTCCTCCATTTTCCTTCAGAAAAAAGCAGGCCTCCCAGGAGAGCAACTGAACACTGCATAACAAGATGTAATAAGTCTAGGCACAAACCCTCACATCAAGCTGGGTAAAGCAACCCAGTAGGAGGAAAAGGGTCCCAAGAGCAAGTAAAAGAGTCACAGATACCCCCACTCACACTGCTAGGAGTCCCGCAAGAGCTAACGACCATATCACATATACAGAAGACCTAGTGTAGACCCATGCAGGCTCTGTGATTGCCACTTCAGTCTCTGTAAGGCCCTGTGAGCCCTGCTTAGTTGATTCTGTGTGATGTGTTCTCCTGGTGTCCTCAACCTACAATCTTTTCTCCCCCTGTTCTGTGGGATTCCCTGAGCTCTGCCTAAAGTTTGACTATAAATCTCTACATCTGCTCCCATCAGCTGCTGGAGGAAGCCTCTTTGATGGCAATTAGGCTAGGGACTGACCTGGTCTTATGGGTATAATTTTTTAAGAAAATAAATGTAAGCATCTTATTATATACACATTGCTTTTATTCAAACCACATACATTTCGGTGAAAACTTAGAGCATGCAAGGATGGGAAGAAAATACTTATGCCCATGTGGTCAAAGAACACCTCCTGATTCAGGGTGTGTTGTCTGCCTTTACTCATAAGCCAGAACCAACCTCATATTACGTGTTAACAGGGAAAGTAATGCACTCAAAGGTAATTTAGTAATAATCTCACCAAACAAAACGGTCTGGACGCTTGATAAACAGAGGTCTGGGTACAAGGTATATCTTTGAAGGGCATGCCTACAGTGACTTACTTCCTCCCACTAGGCCACACCTTGTAGTTTCTTCCGTCTCCTGATAACGCACTGTGCTATGAACCCATCTAGGTCAGAGCGCAGGATATAATCTCTTCCCAAAGCCCATCTTCTGCCATTCAAGCCTTTAACATGAGAGCCTTTGGTGGGAGCATTTCAGATTCAAACCATGACTAAGTGGAAGATTTATTCTGATATAGGAAAGTGCCTTATTTGTATAATATATTTAAAATATTACTTGGAGTGAGTGGGCCTTGGCCATGTAGAAGAGTTTTTTTTTCTCTCTCTCATTGAAGCATTAGAGATCTACCATGGGTAGGCAGGGGGATAAACTACAAACATATGCAAATGAAAAATAGTCTTGTTCTTTTTTGTCAGGATATATTAAAATAGTAATTAACCTTTTAAAGAGAATTAACTTTTCTATGATAAATACATCATTCAGGAAAAATATACTTTGTTTCTATATTTTGTCAATTGAGATCAAAGAAGAATAAGAGGAGTCTAATAGGAAGGAAGGGAGAGAATTGACAGATTTAAAGTAGTTGCTAATCTCAAAGACATTATTTCTTCTTTATTTGGGGTGCTTTAGAATGAGTTACCTGATTTTAATTTCTATTGCAATTTTAGACTGCTTAATAACTTCCAGATTGCCTGTCAGCGGAACAATAACAGTGAATGGGAACTAAAGTAAGATTAAATGGAACCCAAGCTGAGGTACTATTAAGTTCACTCAGCTCCATAGTACCTGGTTGAGTGCTATAGATCAAAATGAACATATACTCCATGTTAGCTTCAATGTTTATATGCTTCCGGAATGATGTAATCTAATAGGATAAATGAAATATTATTTATACTACTTTAGGGCTGTTAATTATGGGTATTTCATTTTTGAATTGTTGCATTTTTCCTCCGCAGATATATAAGCAATCTATGGAGAATCTTTTGCCCACTCCTGCAAAGTCTCATTATACTTTCAATCTGCGTGATTTCTCACGTGTCATCCGGGGCTGCTTGCTCATTGAGAGAGAAGCTGTAGAGAGCAAGCACACTATGATCCGCCTGTTTGTGCATGAGGTTCTCCGCGTGTTTTATGATCGCCTCATTAATGATGATGATCGAAACTGGCTCTTCAAATTAATTAAAACTGTTATCAAGGACCACTTCAAGGAGCCATTTGATACTGTCTTTTCTCACCTGCGAAAAGAGAATGCTTCAGTAAGTATATTTAGCAATCAAAAGCATGTCAGGTTAAAATGAGATTTCGTGAGTAATTTTAATGAACTTATCTTACAAAAATATACTTGCTTTTTATTGAACACATTCTTTTACTTTTTCTTATGGGTAGGAGTTTATTTTGATGTTAGTCCGTAGAAGAATGTATGTGGTATAGAGGTTATATGGAGTTATTTAGGTATTTAGGTTATTCCATAATGTCTGTTAATGAGAACATACAGAGTGCATAGCATGGTACCAACTCATATACTATTCTTAGCAAAGCGGGTTGGAAAAGATGGCCTTCTGGTCTATAGAAAAAGCATCTGAAGAGACGGGTGAGCAGTTAAGAGCACTGGCTCCTCTGGTGGAGGACCTGGGTGATCCCTACCACCTTCATGGCGGTGCACAGCCACCTACATTCCCAGCTCCAGTAGCTCTGACGACCACTTCTGGCCTCTGGAGGCATAGCACACACATAGCACAATTAGATACAAACCAGCAAAAATCTCATAAAATAAAAACAAATAAATCTTTTTGTTCCCAGTCTATAGAAAAAGCAACAAAATTTTCTAGTTGCCAAACAAAGTTATCATTTTATATGTTAATTTTAGACAAACATTGTTTGCTATCTCAATATTTAAAGAATTAGCTAGCAATCAACCCATGACATAAATGAAACAATTTATATTTTTTATTAAATTTATTTTGTAATTTAACTTTTATAACTTTATGATTTATGCTATATAGGTAACTGAAGAAGACATAAGAAATCTCATGTTTGGGGATTATATGAATCCTGATCTTGAAGGAGATGACCGAATTTATGTTGAAATTCCAAGTATTCAGCAGTTTAATGATATTGTTGACCAGTGCCTAGATGAGTATAATCAAACTCACAAAAGCAGAATGAATCTTGTTGTGTTTAGGTACCTATATTTTATTTATTTTTTTCTATTATTTTATTTTTTAAAACAATGTTTTTATTTTACATACAAATTTCAGTTTCCTCTCCCTCCCCTCCGCCCACTCTCTCCACTTTTCCTCCCACCCTACCCCCTCCACCCCTCAGAAAGGGTGAGGCCACCCGTGGGAAGTCAACAAAGTCTGTCTCATCATTTGAGGCAGGACCAAGCCCCCCCTTTATCTAGGCTGAGCAAGGTATCCCTCCATAGGAAATGGGGTCCAAAAGCCATCAAGAAACTAGGTACCTGTGTTTATGTATGTGTTTGAAACTTTTATTTATAAATTTTCATGAACTATTTTAAAAATATAGTAAATACCTGTCACATATATTACAATATAAAGTATAAGTAACTTATTAAGTTGCCTGTTTCAGCCAACACTCCCCTTAATCTATATTAATAAAAAGAAACTCCTGATTTTTTTCAGACAGAGTATGAAGTTCAGAGGACAACCTCTAGGTGTCAGTGCTCACCTTCCTGCCTTGTTAAAACAGGACCTCTTGGCCACTACATAAGCCAGGCTACCCGGCCTAATGGACGTCTAGGATTCTCAGATCTCTGCCTCCATTTCCTGTACCTGTGCTGGGATCACAAATGCTTATTAGATCCAGCTGAAACATGATTAATAAAAACCCAGAGACAGATATTGGGGTCCAACCTGAGACCAGAAAAGCAAAGTAGTTAGCCCCTGGCTCTTACCTCTACCTCAGTCCAAAAGGATGATCCTGCCTCCAGGAATCCCAGAATGAGACTGAGAGCTGTGTCCTCCTGTTTTATAATCCTCTCAAGTTCTGGGATTAAAGGTGTGCACCACTACCGCCTGGTTTCTATAGCAAGTTAGTGTAGCTACTGGGATTAAAGGTGTGTGTCATTGCTGCCTGGTCTGTAAGGCTGGCCAGTGTGGTGGTTTTACTCTTTGATCTTCAGGCAAGCTTCATTTATTAAAATACAAATGAAATGCCACTACATCCAGCTGTTATGTGAGTTCTAGAGATTTGAACTTAGGTCATTAGGCTTTTGAGGCAAGAACTTCCCCAACCCCAGTTCCTGCATGTTTTAGTTTTTCAGTAAATTTTGTATATATTTACTGTGCAAATGATGTTATCAAATATGTATGATAAAATGGTAAGTAAAGGTGCATTAAATTGCTATGGAAAATAACTTATTTTTGGTAGGTATGTTTTGGAACATTTATCAAGAATATGCCGCATTCTAAAGCAGCCTGGAGGAAATGCGTTGCTAATTGGGCTTGGAGGAAGTGGTCGGCAATCGTTAACTCGTCTGGCTACATCTATGGCAAAAATGCAGATTTTCCAACCAGAAATTTCCAAGAGTTATGGTATGAATGAGTGGAGAGAAGATATGAAGGTAAAATTATGAAGATATCCAGTGTGAAAATGACTAGTAAAAGGGGACTCGGCCTGTGTAGCTGTGCATATTTGTATATTACTACAGTATTACTGTAATACTACATAGTTATAGTAATACTGCTCTATCCGTTAGGTGACTGCTATGAGTGCTTTACTTACATCATCTCGTTCCATTGGTGCAGCCCTGGGGTACGGCAGGTATAGATGTCTCTATGTTTCACTGTTGACACTGAAGCTAAAAGAAATTATATATAGCAGAACAAGACTTTCTAATGCAAGTTCTCACAGTTGCCCCTGCCCCTGTCTTTATCCTGGTTTGGGAAGACTTATTTCACAGGAATATTTGATTCCCATATCCAAAACGAATCTCACAACAGTCATTCCCAGCTTGTGACACTTAGTCCTTCTTCTCCCTCTTCTGGGATGTTTCCGGAGCCTAGTGGGAAGGGAGTGACGTGGGCTTTCTGTTTGAGGCCGAACACTGCGCTCACTTATTCTCTGCGTCTTTACTAGTTGTGAGTCTGTGTTAATGATCACCCACTATAATAAGAAAATTCTCTAATGAGGGATGAGAGACTAATCTGTGGGTAGAAAGGTAAGCATTTAGAAGCAGTTTAATGCTGCCTTGGTTAGTTTCTATTGCTCTGAAAAAAACACCATGACCAAAAGCAAGTTGGGGAGGGAAGGTTTATTTGGCTTACAATTCGATAGCACAGTTCATCATCAAAGGATGTCAGGACATGAACTCAAACAGGGCAGGAACCTAGAGGTAGGAGCTGATGCAGAGGCTGTGGAGGGATGCTGCTTATAGAACCCAGGACCACCAGCCTAGGGATGACACCATCCACAATGGGCTGGGCCCTCCTGCATTGATCACTAATTAAGAAAATGTCCTATAGGATTGCCTACAGCCTGAGCTTGTAGAAGCGTTTTCTCAATTGAGGTTCCCTCCTCTTAGAAGACTTTAGTTTATATCAAGTTGACATAAAACTATCCAGCACAAATGTTATGTCCATTTATTAAAAATAACACTAGCTTGCTATTCCTTTAGGGAAAATCACCGTCCCCAACCAAAGACTTTTTGGCAAGTTTACAGGTTCCATGTATCAGCTCTCTCCTGTGGATCAGGCCTTAGACCAATCAAAATTGTTATTTTCCCCACATCGTAATGTCCATGCCACTGTTTGACCACTGGGCATTGTAGTTCCCAGGGTTCACAGCCCGGTAGGACTGTGGATGACCTTTCCTCTTTCCTTTCCTACCTGCTCCGCACCTTTCAGTCAGTAATAGGGCTCACCACCAAGTCCAGTGAGTGACCGAGGACTCCCTCGCCACTCCCTTGCCTGTGTTGTCTTTGTTTTTGGTTTTTGTTTGTTTGTTTGTTTTGAAGGGAGGATCCTTGGGAAGCCCCTGCCCAATAGCTCCAAAGGTGGTAACCTACACCAGAGACTGTACTGTTCGTTTGATAATTTATGGCTTCTGGGAGGAGCCTTATCATATCACTTAATTTTAATCCTGGCTGTACCTATAATCTCCTAAGAAGTTCTTGACATTTTAGTGGTCAGTTTTAACAGATATCTGCAAATCATGTCCACCAGACCACTAAGTCCATTTCAGTTGGGAATTTTGCTTGTGATTGGCCAAAAACAATGGGAAAAAAATAGCTAAAGCTAACTTAAGCAAAAGAGGAAGTTGTTTATATTATGTAACTGTTCAGAGGTGGATAGTAATTTAACATGATACAATTTAAGGGCCCAGTTTAGAAATTTCTCTATACTCCCTGGAAGTATTCATTTGTCTCACTTTTCCAGTTGGTTCAGTCCATGAGGCAACACAGTCGATCCAAGTATTTTGTATTATTGGTCTTTGTAAGCATCCTTCGCAGTACAAGAGTCATATTTTAATTCCAACTCAATCATTAAAGTAATAGGCCATTCTTAATCACATGCCTCTTACCAACTGTTACGTCTAGGAGCTTCAGGAAACTAAGTGGTTTGTATTGTCCACCTACAGTCTAGGAGAAATGGAGTTGCTGACTGACAGCCCCACTAGAATCAAACCCTTAAACTCAAGCCTAAAAGGAAGGGGAAAGCAAAACCTGCACAACCTACTGCATTCTGCTGATGAGTACATTTTTCCTTTAAGACCTTGTTAAGAAATGTAGGCATGAAGGGCCAGAAGACAGTCTTTCTGATCACAGACACTCAGATTAAAGAGGAAGCTTTCCTAGAAGATATTGACAGTGTGCTCAATACTGGTGAGGTTCCTAACATTTTTGCAGCAGATGAAAAGCAAGAAGTAATGGAGGTAAGAGCGTTCGGGGGAATCCTGTGCCCAGCACAGGAATTTTCTTATCATAAACACTTTGCTCTGCTCTTCAGGACACACATAACTTATATAATTAAGCAATTAGATAAATATAGCTTATACAATTTAAAGCATATTAGTTTAATTTGTCATTTTAGTAAAGTTAAAATCTAGCATTGTTTTAACTCAGAAATTATTCTATAATTATTATCTTCATAAAATATATGTTACTTAGCATGTTTATGGTTGATTAGAGTTTAATATCATCTCTTAAGCTGGTGAGAGAATCAGAGCTGGGTGTGGTGGTGTAGATCTTTAATGCCAGTACTCAGGAGACTGAAGCAGAAGGATCATCATTTTGGTGCCAGCTTCATCTATAGTTTGAGATACTATCTCAAAAACAAAACAAAGATGTAAACAAAAGACACAGGAAGAAAGGAAACATGACTAATATCTACCTTGATTAGTTGTATGGCTTTCTGCTGTCCAGTATAATTTTCAAGACTTACTAAAACTGTGTTTTCTTACAGTTCTAATATATATATATAAATATATATATATGAATGATACATGTGAAAGTCAGATTTTGTGAACTAAATGACAAGATACAATTGTATAGCACCTACTACTGTCAACTGTCAGACACTTTGATCCCCATTTCTAAGACTTATTCCTTTACATTGACTATATTTACTTTTATCCATGGAACTAATTACTTATATCTGGATGTTTCTTTTGCCTTCTATGAAATAGGAGCACAGACAGCAGTCCCCCCTACATAGGGTTACATGTAGTAAGGGAATCAAACAAAACAAGCACTTAATGTAGTGTTTAACACTTAGAAACCCTCCAGTAACCCTTGGTATGTTTATTAGTTTGTGGCCTGGGTTGAAAAGAAAAAAATGCTTTTGCATTTTCCTGAGCAATACCAGTGATGTCATCAGGACAACTCCTGAATGATGATGTTCCCAAATAATAGGAAGACCTCATTCTTCATAGCCCCAAACAAAGAATAGTTACCTGCAGGCAATGAGATATAGTCAGAGTTTTCCTGCTCTGAGCGTCTGCTTCTAAATGACCAACATGGAGACTTAATATTAAGTACAAATGCTTGGTCAATAGCTCAGGCTTGTTACGACCTAACTCTTACATTTCAAATTAACCCATATTCCTTATTTGTGCTCTACCACATGGAGGTACCTTTATTAGCATGGTAAGTTCATCTCCTGCTCCCTCAGTGTCTGCTCATGATTTCAGACTCTGCCCTTCTTCCCAGGATTCTCTCTGGGTCAGACTGTCTTGACCAATCTCTTCCTGCCCAGCTCTCAGCCAATCAGCCTTTTTAGTAACAATAAGAGCAATATATATTTTCATTGTACAACTATTGTTCCACAGCATTTTCCCCTTTTGTCTAATTAAAAGGAAGGTTTTGACTTTAACATAGTAAGACTATATACAACAAAAACAGTTATCAAGTATTTAGTGTATAAATATTGTTTCATGGCAGTAAGACTTCTTTATCTTTGCCTGGTTTTACTGCTTACTTTAGCTGTTAACTGTCATTATTATTTTTTATTAAACTTTTCTCTACTTCACTATTTTTTATTTGTATATTTTATACACACTTTTAAATGTTTTATTTTTCTTTTTTATTTTTATTTTGTTGTTGTTGTTGTTTGTTTTTTCGAGACAGGGTTTCTCTGTAGCTTTGGAGCCTGTCCTGGAA
>LOEQ01003359.1:86669-104843 GCA_001685075.1 Bramus lutescens
GAGCTGTGAGAACTGTGGTTGGAATGTAAACAAAATTTTAAAAAAAATCATAAAAAATAATCTGTCTCAAAAGAACAATCAGCAAGTTAAATGAAAAGAGACAGAATCACCTGGCTCCCTCTCCCCATTTTCAGTTGATTGGCAACTTATCATTATTTTAAAACACATTGCTGTATATTGTGATACTTTTTACTCTACATTAAAATGCCTTGTAATTTTTTACATACTATAGTTTACAAAACCAAACGATTTGTATATTTTTGAAGTGTATATAGGTGTTTTTGTTTTATGTACTTTAAATACTTATTATGTATAATTTATTGTTATATCCCATGTATGACGCATGACATCTAACTTTTACATAGAACAATTCTGCATATTGTTCCCAAACAGGTTGTGGCTCCTAAGAAAGCTCGCTTATTAGAGGCTCAGAAGTCCTTACCTAAGACAATGGAGCTTTTGAATCAGAAGAGGGCAGAACTTGCGGAAGTAGAACATCATTTGGAAAATTTACAGAAGACTTTTCTTGAGAAAACAGAGGAGAAGGCAGCTTTGGAAGATCAGGTGGAACTGTGTGCTAAGAAGCTGGAACGCGCCTCAAAGCTAATAGGAGGGCTGGGAGGAGAGAAATCAAGGTAGAGCCTGCCGCTTCTAACAAGAGCTAAGGATAACAGGCTTGAAGGGGGGGACCATTATTGGTTGTTAGTCACAGTTACAATGGCTGATTGAGAAGAGCAGGCATGTTGTCAAGAACCTGGCTGGAACTCTCCAAAGGATCAAGATAAGTGTTGAGGATAGTATTTATAACTTGTTTTCAAAAACAAAACAAAACAAAAAAAAAAACCAGAGAGGGGAGGAAGAGAAAAGAAAACGCAATTTTAACAGTTTTTAATCTAAGTGGTAATTGTTGGTTATGCAGATATTTTCCAGTTTTCTATGTAGCTTTAAATTGGACTGGACAGTCAGTATCTCATTACTAGTAATGTTTATTCAATGAATAGCAGGATGTAGTAAGTTAGTCCAGGTCAGATGGTTTTGAAATAACCTCTATCATGATGATTTTGGTGAGTGGAAAAGCTATCGACTTTATCTGTAGGATCTCAGCTTTTTAATTTAAGGAGTATCAAAGAGTCTTGCTTCAGAATAGTATTTACGGGATGAACTACGAATTTTCTAAACATAAATACCTAAGCAAACAGTGGGACCAAATAGAAAATTCCAAAGCAAAAATGCTGGGGTTGTCATTGTTGGAAAGGCTGGGTCCTACAAGATACGCCTATTGCTCTAATATCAAAATGTGGAAATTCACATAATGTAGCATAGCAGAGCTACAAGGGGTCCAACCCTCCTCATCTTAGAGATCAGCCCAATATTTCATATCTTTTTCTCTCTCTTTCTTTTTTTTTTTTGATATGTAACCTTGGCTGTCCTGGAACTAGCTCAGGAGGGCTTGAACGCACAGAGATCCACCTGCCTCGGCCTCCTGAGAGCTGGGATTAAAGGTGTGGTGGCCCCGCCACCACCAAGCCTCACATATTTTTCTTACAGAATTTAGAAAAGAAGGCCCCTGGGCTTTCATTTTTATTGTTTTAATTTTATTTATATGTTTGTTGGCCTGCATGTATGTCTGTGCACCACATACATGCCTGGTACCTGTGCAGGCCAGGAGAGGGTGTTGGATCCCCTGAGCTGTAGTTACATACAGATATGAGCTACCATGTGAATGTTGCAAACTGAACCCTAGTCCTTTAGAAGAGCAGCCAGTGCTTTTAACCACTGAGCCGTCCCTTCAGCCAGCCGTGCCCATATAATTATCTCTTATTATTTGGTTTTGCCTTTGGTTTGTTGTACAGATGGTCTCAAGCTGCCAATGACCTTCAACTAACATATGAGAACTTAACTGGGGATGTCTTACTGTCAGCAGGAGTAATAGCTTACCTTGGTGCTTTCACCTCTGGATTTCGACAAGAATGCACAGAAGACTGGAGCATGTTATGCAAGGTACCAGGTTTACACTTAGTAAATTTTGTTTTAGAACAGAATGTTCTATGTGTATTTGGAAAATATGATGGTGATTAAGACAGTAAAAGGAAGAACACTAAAAATATGGGAAGTTTCTCTCTCTCTCTCTCTCTCTCTCTCTCTCTCTCTCTTCCTCCCTTCCTCTTCTTTAACTTGTAAAATACTCTCAAAATCCAACTTTCAATGCAGTTTTTTACAATCCTTAGTTATGGCAATTAAATATGTATTTTAACTTAATATTTCAATTAGTAATGTGAAAAAGACCATCAGACTTTTGTTTATTTCTTACAGGAGAAAAGAATCCCATGTTCAGAGGAGTTCTCATTGAGTAAAACCTTGGGTGACCCAGTAAAAATTAGAGCTTGGAATATTGCCGGGCTGCCAACAGATGCATTCTCCATAGACAACGGTGTGATCGTTAATAATTCCAGACGATGGTAAGGAACATAAGAGGTCTCCTCGTGTTTATGTGGAAGTCTTCAAAAATCTTTAAAAGTTGAAAGACTTATACAGAAGCACCCCTAGACTCTACGATTAGCATTGTGTTTTATTTGCTGCTTGATCACAAATCCATCTAGATCTCTGCTAATCCATCTTTCTAAATGTATTTACAGATGAGCTGCAGACATGTGTTTTCCCCTTAGCCACTTCAACATGCATATTGTCGACTATATCAATATCAGCTTTTGTATTTTTTTGTTTGAGGTAAAAATTTATATATATAACAAAATAGGAAAACTCAAATGTACCATTTAGTGAGTTCAAAAGAGTATACACCTGTGCATACATCCAGATGCAGGACAAGGCTACCTCCTAGATACTTCCTTTAAATTCCTTTCCTGCTCTCATCCCACCCAGGAAATCATCATTCCAATTACTTCTCAACGTAGATTAGTTATGCCTGTTATAGAACATCGTCTCTACTTCTTGAAATGTATATGAAACATCTTCCTCTTGGCAGAAATGTTTTCAAATTCATCCATGTTACTCCATGTATGCGTACACTGTTTCAGGGAGGGTTATATTTCATTGTATAAACACATCAGCATTTATGAGTCTACCATTTGTTCAGTTATCCTATCAAATTAAAGATTTCTAAATCATCCTTGCCTGCTTCTCTGTTTATAAAATGGGGCAATAATTATGCCTAAATCAGGATAGTGTGAGGACATGGTGGGGTACTTAAAATAGTACCCCATATTCACTCAGATGAATATGAGAACTCAAGAGTATAATCATGGCATGCTTTAGAAATGAGAAGACTCAGACAGGTGGTGGTGGTGCACACCTTTAATCCCAGCACTTGGGAGGCAGAGGCAGGCAGATCTCTGTGAGTTTGAGGCCAACCTGGTCTACAGAGCGAGTTCCAGGACAGGCCCCAAAGCTACAGAGAAACCCTGTCTCGAAGAACAAAAACAAACAAACAAAGAAATGAGAGGATTTAAAATTGAATGATAATGTGGCTGAATAACCACTAAAGAGACTCTTTTTCAAAGAGAGTAATTTTCTAAATATTAGAAATTGCTCCTCATATTAAAGTTGATTATAATACCCATTTCTCTTCTGCAGCCTCCACTCTCCAGCAGGTCTCAGGTTGAGTAGCCACTGTTCTATTCTCTCCTAATTAATTATATACTCTTTTAAAAAATAGGTTTATCTATTTTATGTGCATGAATGTTTGCTTGCATGTATTTCTATGACCCACATGCATGCCTAGTTGCCTGTAGAGGCCAGAAAAGTGTGTTTGGTCCCTGGAACTGGAGCTGCAGGCCCTTGTAAGCCACCACATGGGTCCTCAGCAGGAACTGCAAATGCTCTCTTTCACTGAGCTATCACTCCAGCCACCAATTATACATTATCAAACACAAAGCTTTCATTTACTGTCCGAGAAAAGCATTCCTAAATAGATTTTAATATATTCCAGGCTTGGACTATTAGCTGGTGTATTTTTTATATTAAACTTGTAGCAAATGTTTTGTACCATTGTTTCTTACATTACAGTAACTGATGCCATGTGTTAAGATTGCTGTGATGTCATTGTTATTGAAAACAGCACAGCTCACAGACTCACAAATTCCTAGTTTTTCTAACACTGGTCTAGTTTTAGAATCTTGGAATTTGGGCCAATGTGAGACTGAATTTCTTCATTTATAAGAATAAAATTCTTTTTTATTTTTAAAATTATTCTCTTGACAATTTCATAAATGTATATAATATATTCTAGTCCCACTCATCCTTTTACTGTCTCTTATCCTCTCTCCCACCACCACTCCCCCCAGTTTCTCCCACCTACAGTCCTCCCTAGCTCCTCCCACCACCAGTCCTCCCCCAGCTCCTCCTACCATCACTCCTCCCCAGCTCCTCCCACCACCAGTCCTCCCCCAGTTCCTCCTAGCAGCAGTCCTCCCTAGCTCCTCCCACCACCAGTCCTCCCCCAGCTCCTCCTACCATCACTCCTCCCCAGCTCCTCCCACCACCAGTCCTTCCCCAATTCCTCCCACCACCAGTCCTCCCCCAGCTCCTCCTACCATTGTACATTCCCCTCTTTTTGTTTTTGCTTTGTGACACCCAGTTTAGCCAGGGGCACTTTTTCTACTTTTTGTTTTAATTTAAATTTTTATTTTTTTTAGCATTGCATATATGAATACTGTATGTGTGTATATATGTGTGTGTGTATATATACTGTACATATACATATATATATATATATATANTCCCCCAGCTCCTCCTACCATCACTCCTCCCCAGCTCCTCCCACCACCAGTCCTTCCCCAATTCCTCCCACCACCAGTCCTCCCCCAGCTCCTCCTACCATTGTACATTCCCCTCTTTTTGTTTTTGCTTTGTGACACCCAGTTTAGCCAGGGGCACTTTTTCTACTTTTTGTTTTAATTTAAATTTTTATTTTTTTTAGCATTGCATATATGAATACTGTATGTGTGTATATATGTGTGTGTGTATATATACTGTACATATACATATATATATATATATATACTGTATATTCTCCCACTTCTCCTCCTCCTGTGCTCCCCTCTCTGGCAAATTCATGACCTCTTCTTTAGTTATTATTGTTACATACCTCCTATACATAAATAATCATAGGGATTTTGTGAAGATAAATCTTGATGCAAAATATTTTGTAAAAGCTGATGGCAACATTTAATTAAATTGAATAGATTTTAAGAAATTGCAGCATTCATGTGTTCCTCTTGTAATTTTCTTCTTAATTTCTAGGCCTTTAATGATTGACCCCCAGGGTCAAGCCAATAAGTGGATCAAAAACTCTGAGAAAGAAAACCAGCTTAGTGTTATTAAGCTCTCAGATACGGACTACATGAGAACTCTGGAGAACTGCATTCAGTTTGGAAGTCCACTCCTGCTGGAAAATGTTGGTGAAGATCTGGACCCCTCTTTGGAGCCGCTGTTACTTAGACAAACTTTTAAACAAGGTAGAACTAAATGATTGGGTTATTTTGAGGCATGAAAGAAAAATAATACATAAGCTTAATAATGATGATGATGATAATGTAGAACTCCTGTAGCATTATTATGTAGGCAAAGAAAGCAGCTTTCAGAGTGACCTCGACCGGGCATCCTAAGACCAGCACTTTGCCCTCCTTCTTTGCTTTAGCCAGTACTACCCGGAATAGCTCCGTTGAGAGCATGACGCAGCTGAAGCCAGACAAAAACCCCCTTGTCTTATGATCACTGACCTCAGAAAGTCAAGATTAGGACTTAGTTCTGAGTAATGACAAGAGTGTGGTCCAGAGGTGGACACAGGTAAACATTACCCACGATGTAGCTTCCTGCTGATGAGCATTGGTGAGCTTTAATCATACAAAAATTTTGGAATCACAGTTAAAATTTGATAGAAAAAACTCAAAAAGTGTCTCGATCTACAAAAGTCCATGACAACCAGAGACAATGTCTGTGCTGCTCCAGGATGAGCCCTGCTGTGTAATTGCTTACCCGTCTCTACCCCAGTGCATTTTGTCCCCTCTGTTTTCCCTTTCAGCCTGCTTAGGTCTCTTTGCTTAGAGCTTAGGTAAGGCCTTATGAGTACATAGGAAAAGAGACTAAGTAACTTCGGTTCATTGATTATCTGCTTTTTTCCTGAAATATAGGTGGTATTGATTGCATCCGACTTGGTGAAGTCATTATTGAATATTCTTTTGATTTTAAGTTTTATATCACCACAAAATTGAGAAACCCACACTACATGCCAGAGCTGGCCACAAAAGTGTCTTTGCTCAACTTCATGATAACACCGGAAGGGCTTGAAGACCAGTTACTGGGCATTGTTGTTGCAAAGGAGAGGTATGTGGTTATTTTGAGATGCTTTCGAGCAGTTTAGAGAATATCTGTAAGCCTTTAGCATTTTTGTTTTGTAACTATTCTCAAAAGACTAAAGTTTATGTTTTGTCATTATAAATAAAGCAATCATGTAATCCTTTAAAATAGCCTTTTGGTAATAACTTTTAGGCCAGGTCATGTTATATTGGCCTTTTATTATAGATGAGATTCAGAATACATACTGTGACTTCTATCAGACTGAGCTAGAAATTTTGCTCATAATAATATAAGCCATAGATATAATCAGAAATGTATCAAAGACATATACAGAATATAAAATTTAGAAATGCTTGGGGTAGGATGTGAAGGCAGGATATAAAACTGCATATGTAATATAAGTATTATTGTATTTTTTAAAAAATTGATGAATGAATCTCTCTGTATTCAAAACTGAAAAAATAAAGGAAAAGATTAAGACACAATATACCTGAATATTAGCAATTATTTTGCTTAGTATGTAAGAGCATAGGCAATTTTATGGTTTTATTGATATTTTGGTATTTTTCCATTACGAAAATGCACTGTTTTTCAAATAAGAAAAAATAACAATACCCAGAAAAGCTGCAAGAAAAAAAAAACTGCTCTGGAAGAAAATAATTGATTCTAGTTGAAGATTAATATGACATTATTAAGTGGTCCATTGAGTGAGATCAAATTACAAGTATATAAAAGTAGCTTTGTTAACTTCAAAACTTTAACTATGAACAAGACCTATGTTATATAGCACACACTACACCAGATGGTATTATTTTGAAATTTGATCCCATTTTTGCTCATTAATGCTTAATGCCAATTTTGCCTTTCACTAAAAAAGCCAGGAGGACCAGTCCTTCTTCCTGTGACTGTTATTTTAGAAGAGTTACTGATGACAACGCCAAAGAATGAATAAACTCCTCCTTGTAGTCTTTTTATTTCCCTGTATGTGACCAGCTATGCCAGAAGGGTTTATCTAATACATTCTTAGAGTTGCTATCACATTTTAAGCATGCAAATGATGTTTTCTTTGTTTAAACTTCTCAATTCAATATTTGTATGAGCCTTCTCATTTCCTATTGCTATGATCAAATACATTGACAAAAAGGAGTTGGGAGAGAAAGGGTTTGTTTTAGCCCTCTGTTCCAGTTTATAGTCCCTAGCAAGGAAGTCACAGCAGCAAGAGAATGGATGAACACGTCACATAACACCAGCTATGAGAAGAAGAGAGCGATAGATACATGCCTGTCTGCACTCAGCTCCCTCTCTCCTTTTCATGGTTCAGGGTCTCCGTGAGGCTCCCTTCCCAGGCAGGTCTAGATTACACCACATTAACCAGTGAAATGAGCCATCACGGTGTGCAAGTGTTCCCCTTACCATAATAAACTTGGCTAGGTTTTGTTACAACTATAAGATGATACAAATAGTCACAAAATGTTATACATGCTATTTAGGTATAAATTAGGTTAATTGTCACAAATTTACAGCCGATATTTCTGTCTGTTTTAGACCAGAACTAGAGGAGGAGCTGAATGCCCTTATTCTTCAGTCTGCAGCTAATAAGAAGCAGCTGAAAGAAATAGAGACGAGGATTCTAGAAACATTGTCGTCTTCAGAAGGGAACATTTTGGAAGATGAAAGTGCAATAAAAGTCTTAGACTCTGCCAAAATGATGTCTAATGAGATAACGAAGAAGCAGCAGGTGAAAAGAAAGACTGCTAGAAATGTTTGGATTCTAACATTCCCATTTGTTTCTGGTCTCTGAAGAAATGCTGTAGTAGGCTTTCAAGAAAAGAAAAATTGCTAAAATATGAAAACCTAGAGACTAGTTTTAAGCTTAGAAGATATCTTAGTGCTGAACTTGTCTAAACTTAGTTCGATCCACACATTATCTGTACACAGAAGAAAGACAGGTGTTCTCTATGCGGATAGCCTATCGGGCTTGTTTAGTTTAGCTCTCTTCATCTAAAAACTGTAAACATTGTCTTGCCCAGTTGGTGATTGGAGTTTGAGGTATGTGGAGGTGAGTCCTGAATGACCAAGCAATAAGTGATTCTTAGAACCAACAGGGGATGTGCTGACATCAGCTTGTCACTCATGTGCTTATTGGAGATGGGGGGAAGGGACGGAGGAGAGAGAAAGAGGACAGGAGACGTAAGTGGCAGTGGAGGAAGGAGGCAGGTAGTCTACGGCCAATAATGTATTCCTAATTCATCACACAGGCAGGGGCTATTTTTATAGCACATCTCTTTCCCCCCAGGAATGTGTCTATGAAACGGGACCTGCAAGTGACAGGGCTTCCACACATGCAAGTCGAAGGCCAGCTTTCTGGAACTGGTTCCCTCCTCCTGCATTATTGAAGCTGGGTCTTTCTTGTTATTTCTGCTGCTCCTCTGTATCACAAACTTCCAGCTGATTCTCCTGTCTCCACCTCCCACTTTGCCATAGAAGTTCTGGGTTACAGATGGGAATCACCTCATCTGGCTCTTTACATGTGGTCTGGGGAGAAACTCAGGTTGTCAGGAAGTGCTCTTAACACTGAGCCATCTCACCATCTCAGTTAGGGACCTTTAAAACATTTATATTCTTTTTTCTTTCTTTTAATAATTTTAAATTTTTTCAAAGATTTGTTTTTATATAGATACATATACATATATATGAGTGTTTTTGTATACATGTATGTCTGTTTACTACATGCATACCTGGTGCCTTCTGAGGCCAGAAGAGAGGGTCAGATTCCCTGGAACCAGAGTTAGATGGTTTTGAGCTGATGTCTGGATCCTGGAAAGTGAACCCAGGTATTTTGCAAGAGCAGCTAGGGCTCTTAACTACTGAGTCAGCTCTGCAGCCCCTGCCACTTGATTCTTACAGCAAACAGAGGTTGCGTTAATCACTCACCTTCTTCCCTCTGCTCCCATTCCAGTGCAGCTCCACTCGTGGACAGATGTTCAAGAGGTTTGCTTTTATGCTAATGTGTTGATAAGGATTCTTTCTGGCACCCTTATCTTACATTTTTTGAGGAACCAAAAAGGCAATGTCATATCTCTATAGTCATATCTCAATGTCATGTCTCTATAGTCATATCTCAATGTCATGTCTCTATAGTCATATCTCAATGTCATGTCTCTATAGTCATATCTCAATGTCATGTCTCTATAGCAGCCCACATCTGAGAGCATGGCCGAGATACCCTGTGGTGTCTGTCTTCCCAATTCTTGTTTATCAGGGCAGAGGAAACTGATGAACCCATCATCCCCACCACCACACTAATTAGCAGAGGAGAGATGTCCTGGTTTACTTCTGTTGCTGTGATGAAACACTTGCCCGAAACCAACTTGGGAAAGAGATGCTTATTTGGTTCACAGGTTCTGGTCCATAATCAGGGTTAACCAAAGCAGGAACCTGGAGGCAGGGCTTGACCTCCATGACTTGCTCAGTTTGATTTCTTCTGCACTACAGGACCACCTGCCCAAGGGTAGCACTGACAAAAAGCAAGACTGGGGGTGGAAGAGAGGAGGAAAGGTGGCCATAGTGGTGGGCGCTTCTTCACCCAAAATACTGTTAATTCTCAATTGCCATTAACTTTGTTTTTCTTCTTATAATCAAGACTGAAGTCCAGAACGTTCAGGCCATTTGTGATTATATTTTATCAATTTGGGGGAAACTTCACAAAGAATAGAATTCCACTTAGACTAGCTAAAATAATGTAGCTAAAAATCTACATTAGAATATTTTATTTCCTATGATATGAAATGTATCAAGGGCTGAAGGATGAACAGAAACACTGAATTTCCACACTGCCTCTTCCCTTACTGCAGTTATGTGGCCCTTCTATGCTTCTGTACACTATCAAAAGATCAGTTTCTTCTGCAAAACTTCTGTCTTCATTTCTGTATACATTTGTCTAAGATGTAGAAAACAACACAGAAAGTTTCCCATTATCCGCTAGCACTTATGACAATCACCACCTGACTGAAGTTCTAATTCTCTTGGGTCACCTGACTGTATAGTGACAAAAGGGATTATTCTACGGAATCAAGGCTGCATATGCAAACCCATCCATCAGCTGGTGAATAGGAAACCATAGCAAAACAAGGAAGGTGGGTTGGGGCAGCACTCTAAGCATTTTCCCCATAGAGTGACTATCAGCCTAGCAGACTGGGTTGAATATCTATGGCACTATTTAACTGCAAAGAAGGTAAATGTGTGAGAAACTAATTGAGAAAAGTATTCTGAGTGTATATAAAACCACTATTAGACAGAGTTTGTCCTGAGCTTTAGTACCCATGGTAGTATCTTCAACACGGACATGTGCACACTGTTCTCTATTCCCCCTCCTCCTTCCCCTGACCTATTAAAGCAAAAGAGGATAGACAACTGATAGACACACGTTAGATGCGGGCGGAGATTGAGGACTAACATTCTTCATATGAGAGAGTCGTGGTTGGTGGGCGATCGCACTGTTAATCTCTAGTGTAAAGCTCATCCATCCTTTCCCCTTCCTCGTTCCTACCTTTCACCTTCCTCTTCCTCCTCTATGATTCTTCCCCTTCCTTTCTTTTAGGAAGAAACTCCTCTCTTGTAGAATGTACTTAAAGTATATTCTTGAGTTCATGTAATTTGTTACTGAGTTAAAGTATTTTCAAAGATATAGAAAATTTGTTATATGAAAAATAAATGATTAAGATACTCCCTATTCATTTATCTTGATTTTTCTCTTCTACCAGGTTGCAGAAAAAACAGAACTCAAGATAGCAGAGTCCCGAGAAGGCTATAGACCCATCGCTAAACATTCATCAGTGTTATTCTTTAGCATTGCGGACCTGGCTAACATCAATCCCATGTACCAATACTCTCTCATTTGGTTTGTGAACCTCTATATCAACTCTATTTATGACAGGTAAGCAGACTTCTAGTTTCAGCCATTCTCCCTAGTTCGGATTTTTCACCATCCTTTCCATTTAAAAAAATATCTAATTGTTTCCAGTTACTTCTTTAATATTTTAATTTTAGAATATTAAGTATGAGGAAGTGAAAGAGAAAGACTTAAAAAGCTGTTTCGTGTTCCTAAGGTTTAAAAGTATAGAAATGGTCTCATTATGTAGCCCTGACTGACCTAGTACTTGCTAGTAGCTCAGGCTGGCTTCAAACTTCTGGCAATTGTTCTGTTCAGTTCCCTGAGTGCTCAGATTAAAGCATATGGCACCACACCTGGCTCTTCTTTGTGTCTTTTAAGCGTTCCAATGATGTTCAGGTTTCCTTCCTTCCTTCCTTCCTTCCTTCCTTCCTTCCTTCCTTCCTTCCTTCATTTCTTTCTTCCTTTTGTTTTGTTTTTCCAGGATAGGGTTTCTCTGTTCATCCCTGGCTATTCTGGAACTCACTTTATAGACCAGGGTGGCCTCAAACTCAGAGATCTGCCTGTTTCTGCCTTCCAAGTGCTAGAATTAAAGGCATATGCCACCACCACCTGGCTTCAAGATTTCTTTTAGCTGGCAATTTTAATGTCTCGTTCTCCAGCTTTGAGGTGTCTAAAAGGCTATACCACATTTCTATTTATTCGCTAGATATTTTCACTTTAATTAAGAAATGCATTAGTTACTTTCCTTGTTGTAGAACAAAATACCTGGAATAGGCAACCTAAGGAAGGAGGGGTTTATTTTAGGTCACAGTTGTAGGTCCATTGAGCTAGGAAGGCCTGCAGAAGGGTGTGAGGGGCTTAGTCACACAGGCGCTCAGTTCGCTTCCTCCTCTAGCCCATAGGAGGGTACAACCTATTCTAAAAAGAATCCTTGACAGATCTAATCCTTCTCTAGCCCAAGGGATGGTACCACCCATTTTAATTAACCAGTATTAAAAAAAAAACCCTCGCAGACATTCCCAGAGGTTAGTTTACAAGGTCCTAAATCCATCAGGTTGACAACCAAGTTTAGCTGTCCACCATATACAGGCTTTAGAGTCTTCCAATCTCCATTTTACCTCACACCAGCTACAGGACTATAGGAAAGTAGATTACCCTTTCTATAGGAATAACAATTATATTTGTCTCCTTCGGTTGCTTTGGGAATTAAGTGAGATGTTTTCAGAGTGTTGAGAACAGCATCTTGTATTTAGTAAATTCTACACTTACTGATCAGAATAAACATGTAACTTGAGCTCACATGTGTACCGTAAGGAATTTCTTCTATGTGAGCTCTTGGTAGAACAATGTCTCCTGAATAATCAAAATCCCTAAAATTTCCCAGTGTGGCTTAGAATGTGAATTTACACAGTGCTCATGACGGAGGAATGTCAAGATGAAGAACTGACGTAAATGTTGCTTACATGTTTCAGTTACGAGATGGAGGAATTAGGACTGTTAGCAAATACTCAGATTTGAAAAGTTTTACATTTGTCTATGAGTGATTTCAAATGTTTCTAGTGATGAGTACTTCAATAAATTTAAAACATTTTGTTACAAGTTAACTCAGGTCACTTATTTTTCCTATTTTGGTTTGATGACATGTTTTTCTTTTCCAACGTTTTAGTAACAAATCCAAAATTTTGGAAAAGCGCCTGCGATATTTGAATGACCACTTCACATACAACTTATATTGCAACATTTGCCGATCGCTGTTCGAGAAGGACAAGCTACTCTTCTCCTTTTTATTATGTACCAATCTTCTTCTGTACGTGACTTGTATTTCCTTATTTTATTTACTTGAAAAGCTTGGCTTGCCATATAATCTACAAAATGACTTCTTAGAGAATAGGATAATGCCTTGCTTGGTTTAATTCAGCATTTCCCTCATAACAATAATTTCCACAATAGTATTGATATTCTGGTGTTTATTTTTAATACTTAGTGTTTATATATCATATAAATGTTCATAAAATATGATACAGAGTTAAGTCAGCTCTTACAAAGGTAAACTTGGAAATAGAATAGTCCCATCATTCCTGAACCGTTGTGAGCTTCACCCCTGTTCGTCCTCTAAGGGTGACTGCTCTTCTCCAGTCTTGCAGTTTAGTTTTGCTTTTATATAAACAGTATCCAAAAGTAGGCTTTCTGTCTGCTTTTGTCCCTTGGCGTCATCTAAATAACAATGCCACAAGCACTGCTGTAAGAAGATCTTAGTGCTCTAGTGCACACACTTTTCATTTGGAAGATATCTAGAAAGAAACACGTAAATTATTTGCCTGCCCCAGTTTGTATCCCGTGAACAGTCAAGTTCCTGTTGTTCTAGGTCTGCACCAAATCCTGTATTGTTCTCTTCTCATCAGGGTCCTCAGTGGTTGGATGGTGACCTTGAACTCATAATCTTCTTGCCTCAGTCCCCCAAGTGCTGGTTTATAAGTATGGTCATCTATTGTCATTTTCGAAATATGTCTCAGTATGTGATAAGCACTATTTCTTTGTGGTTTCAACTTATATCTCTGTGATGATTAATGATGTCAAGCTTTGTGTGTGTTCACACACACACACACACAGAGACTTTAGAAATCTTTATCACTTTCCATTTTTCCTATTGGATTTTTGTTGTTTTCTAACTGACTTATATGAGTTCTTTATATAATGTAGATCTAAACCCACCAACAATGTGTGACTGTCACTCACTATCTAGAAAGACTTTTCATTCTCTTAATTAACACAAATTCTTAATTTTAATATTGTCTGGTTTGTGGCATGTGCTTAGTGAAAACACTTTGCCCTCAGTCCACTGATATAAAGATATTCATAATTATCTTTAAACTTCATTATTTTCCTTTTACATTTAGATCTAAGCCAGACATAACAGATTTATGGGTTTAATCTAAAATAGATGTCAAACTTTACCTTTTATCTATATAGCTATCCACTCATTAAAGTCAGGTGTTATTCTATAGGTCTGCATTTTCATATTGCTCATTTTCCTAAAGCCATCTCAAACAAGGATGTAAAGAAAAAAAATTGTTTACTTCAGATCAGGATGTGTGTGCCCTTGAATTTAACTTGAATTTATTGGTACTCCTTTCTTATCTTTGAGCACAGTGAATTCATAAAACCACCTCAAAATTTCACTTACAAAAGAAATTGATTTAACGTAAGAAAAGTGAATATGACTCGGGAGGTGGGTCACTGTGCCAGTGTGGGAACCTAAATCTGAATTTCTGGTAACCACGGAGAGGGGGCATGGAAGCATCCGTAACCCCAAAGCTCTCAGGTGGGATGGGAGGTGGAGACAGGAGGACACCTCGGAGCTCGTGGGCCAGTTAGCCTGGCATAAAAAGCAGCAAACATACAGACCCTATCTCAAACAGGTTGGACAGCAAAGAGCAACACCCCAGGTTATCCTCAGACAGCTACACATGTGTTATGGCAAATGTGCCTATACTCACATATATGAATGCAGTGAGCACACACACACACACAGAGTTAAAAAATAAAACAAGTTAGCTTATAATTTGTCCTTCAATTATATATAGCTTAATCTTTAATCCTTGTCATAAATTATATGCTTTTAACAGTATCCGTTCAAAACACAGAACTATTGTATCCACTAGAGATACCTAAGCACCCGTCTCTCTAGAAATGTGCCATGTACAGGGGGTGTGTGCTATTACTTTCTGTTAAGTAAACGTGTTCTCACTATCCCCCTGCCACCTGAATTAAAGTGTGTACAATCTCTTATTTCTGTCAGCAGTGGTGGGGCAGAGCCATCACCTCATCCTAGCACCAGCAGACTGAGTAGTCAAGGACCTCAGTGAAGTAAAGCTGGGTCAATGATCCTTGGCTTCACTGCAGGAAACAGTTTCAGGATGAGCCAGCATCAGAGCTGAGTTTGCTAGAAGACACCTTGAACATAGATTTTAAACACAGGAGTTGATAGAAAGTGGGACATTAAGGAAAGAGTAAGACATACATAGGTATAACTATGGGCTTTCCAAGAGAGTTGCAATTCTGTATCTTTACAGTAGCTTTTGTTGCATTCTGAAGTTACATCTCAGAGGGTTTTGTTTTCAGTAAATGAGAACATAGTTCCTAGTGTGCCTTAGGTATGATTACAACTGATACAGTAAAATCCTAGGTCACAAGGGTGACAGAGGAAGATGTTTCTACTGTACTCAAAGGCTAAGCTGACTTGTGGGAGACTCCCAGACTCCTTTATGACAGGCTGCATAACTTTGTTCCACCCCGACGTTCTTTTCTGTAGCAGAGGTAAAGATTCAGCTTTACCTAAGCAGAGGTCCCTAAGCAGCAGAACTACAGCCACTATCAGCAGTGCATGACGGGGTCCACTGAGAAGCCCTCCTTAACTCTGCCTCCTGTCTGAACAACACAGCCAGGCTTTACTTTTTACCACCTCTGCTCTGCATCTGTCACTAGGAAGACAGCGGAGCAACCACAAGCCACCTTCTCTGTCTCTTAGTGACCACATTCTGCACGGTGTATTGAGTTCCCGCAACAGCTGTTGTCTCATTAGTTGTGAGGCTAAGTACAGTCTGAGCTACTCCATCCAGGCTTGGACACAGAAGCTGCTATAATCCCATTTTAAGATCAACCGTTTACAACAGTTTACAATTGTTTGGAAACACAGGGCCAAGAAAGAGATTGAATACCAGGAATTGATGTTTCTTTTAACTGGAGGAGTGAGTCTTAAGAGTGCCGAAAAAAATCCTGCTCCAGAATGGCTACAGGATAAAAGCTGGGAGGAGGTTTGTAGAGCAAGTGAACTTTCCGTCTTCCAAGGACTCAGGTAATTGTGGACATTTAATTACTTAACGTTGAATGGTAATACTAAATTTGTAATTTAATTTTTTTCCATGATTCTTTCTAGCTTATTGGTTAGTAGAAAGACAGGCTCTTCACATAATGTAACACTTCACATAAATGTAAGGACGTTTTAGGACAGAAGCAAGGTCTCCTTCGGCTCTGTCATCAATGAAAGAAACAAGTAACAGTGGCCACGCTGGGAAGAGAAACACAGGGGTCCAATCATCCCTTCAAGCCCATATTTAGTGTACTGGCATGAGGTTTAGGTCTACAGAGGAAGGCTTAGAGCAAGAAATGTGTGTAATTAATTACCCTAGTGACGCCGAGAAAAGGTCTAAAGACTGGTCTCTGAGTGTGACAGAGGATCCTGGCCTCAGGTGGGCTTTAACCCAGGAGTTAGGGTGTATAAGCTCACAAACACACACAACTTCCACTGAGTCCATGGCTCCAGGTTCTTGTCTTGTAAACTTGAAAAACGAAATTCCCGAACCCCAGAAAGGTGAGCTTTAGACGTGTTAGTATAGACCCTAATATAAAACTTAGTATGAGGAAGGCAGAGCTCCTGGACAGCAGGAACAGATTCCAGGGATCAAGTTGCTATTGAGTGTCCAGCCTAGGAGGGTTTTGTCAGGCTTATGCAGAAACTGGGGTGAGATGTGGAGAGAACAGGACGGTCCAGTTGTTCACCCAAGATGCCTCTCAGTTTCAGTGGTACCCTCACAACAGTTGCCAGGCAAGAGTGTTCATCTAGAAGAGAAACAAGGTAAAAAACCAAAGTAGGAATCAAGCCCGCCCTGCTTTTTCTGACATTTCTAGCCTCTGGCCTGAACAGAACCACAGATATTTCCAGTTGCTGGCTAAGTACAGGAACCAAGGTCTCTGTCCTAAACTACCTGACCAATTCTGTCTCCTGTTCTCATCACTATGTCTTCTTGATCATTGCTCCAGTCGTGCAAAAGGACCCAAAGAAATCTTTATATATATATATATATACACATATATATGTTCTTTTATTTTTTTCAAAAAAAATAAACCATTTTCCCCCATTTTACACACTAATCCCAGCTCCCACTCCCATCCCTCCTCCCACTCCCTCCACCTACCTCTCCACCCCACCCCATCCACTCCCGGAGAGGGCAAGGCGTATTGCTCTGGGGAAGGTCCAAGGCCCTCACCACTACCAGGCTGAGCAAGGTATCCATCCTAAGAGAATAAATTCCAAAAAATCAGTCTAAGCAGTAGGGATAAATCCTGGCACCACTGCCAGTGGCCCCGCAGTCTGCCCCAGCCATACAACCATCACCCACATACAGAGGGACCAGTTTAGACATATGCTGGTTCCTTCCCTCTCCAGCTGGAGTCAGTGAGCTCCCATCAGCTCAGGTAAGCTGTTTCAATTGGTGTCCTCATCATGGTCTTTACTTCCTTGCTCATAGTCTCACTCCTCCCACTCTTCAACTGGACTTTGGGAGCTCAGCTCCGTGCTCTGCTACAGGTCTCTGCCTCTGCTTCCATCACTTGCTGATGAAGGCTATATGGTGATATTTAAGATAGTCATCAATCTGACTACAGGACAAGGCCAGTTCAGGCACCCTCTCTTCCATTGCTTAGGGTCTTATCTGGGGTCATCCTTGTAAATTCCTGGGAATTTCTCTAGTGCCAGGTTTCTTGCCAGCTCCATAATGGCTCAATCAAAATATTTCTTTCCTTGCTCTCATCTCTATCCTTCCTCCATCTCGACTATCCCTTTCCCTGGAGTTCTCCCCCCCGATTCTCCCCTCCTCTTCCCCTTCCACCCTCCCTTCTCCCCCGATGTTGGAGGCTGCTCATTTGTTCCCAACTGCCCAGACCTGAAATAATTATACAGAAACTATGTTATTTAAAACACTGCTTGGCCAATACCTTAAGCATATTTCTAGCTAGCTCTTATACCTTAAATTAACCTATTTTTATTATTTTATACTTTACCATGAGGCTCATGGTTTACCAGTAAAGTTCCTAGGCATCTGTCTCCTTTGGTGTCTCTCTGACTCCACCTACTCTATATCTTTTCCAGCCTGGCTATATTCTGTTAAGCCATTGGCTGAAAGCAG
>LOEQ01003359.1:112512-138525 GCA_001685075.1 Bramus lutescens
TCCTCATTTGGACCTTGGGAGTTCAGTCCAGTGCTCCAATGTGGGTCTCTGTTGGAGGGAACTCTTGATGTTGGAAATCCATATCTTGTTTTGCTATGTATCTTCAGGACTCAAAGCACTGCACGGGCGGATGTTATAAGGTCAGCCAATTTCTACAAAGTGGGTTGAACTAAACTGAATTAAAGCGGGCCATGTGGGGCTTTCCAGTCTGATTGAGTTTAAGGAAGTGGGTCATGAGATGGTGAAGCTGGTAAGTCTTGAGGGAGCTTGGGAGACAGACCTGAGACCCAGAGAAACACTGAGATTGCTGCTCAGATCCAAAGGCAGTCTGAGAAGACATCTTCCCCCTGCCGTTTCGTCCCGTAACCTGTTCCGCTTATTGGATGAGACTGGCCCACATTGCTTTATAGAGGGAAATCTATTTGACCAAATATTTAGGTTTCATGGCCTTAAAAAGACATCTTTTGTTTATTTATATAGCAGCATGAGAGGCAATATATTAGATCAAAGTATGGTTATAATTTATATGTTTCTTATAATAGTTACAAGATTATAAAATAGCACACTATAATAAAGACATAAAAAAGTACAGCTGCTGAGAAGCCAGTTTCACTCTCAAAAGCCCAAAGACAAATGGCAAGGTAGCCTAATATAGTTGCTTATGTTTGCTCCCTTCCTTTCAAGAGTTATTTATTCTATGAGTGTGAATGTTTTGTCTGCATGTATGTATAAAAGTATGTATACCATGTGATGCCAAGTGCCCGTGGAGGTCAGAAGAGGGCATTGGATCACTTGGACTTGTGTTACAAACAACCGTGAGCCACCATGTGGGTCCTGGGAACCAAGCCCAGGTCCTCTGCCAAACAAAAAGTGATCTCAACCACCAAGCTGTCACAATCCTCCCTTGCTCCTAACCACTGAGCGTCACACCCCACCCCTGCTCCTAACCACTGAACTGTCACACTCCACCCCTGCTCCTAACCACCGAGCTGTCACACCCCACCCCTGCTCCTGACCACTGAGCGTCACATAAGTGGGGTGTGTGATGACCCAGTACACCAGTGCATGGGAAAAAGTTGTTCCCCCTTGTCCATACTCTGCTGAAACTTGCAGCAAGGGAGAGTGCTTATGGCTTCACCAGAGATCCACTGTGAGAATCAGTCGATATGCAAAAGGTGGTGGGCCCAGTGCCTTGCGAACTGGGTTTGCCTTCAACAGAACACATTCGTTCTGGTGGGCCAGCCTTCTCCCTGGTCAGCTGCGATCTCACTGCATGATCCCTGCAGACCGCAGCAATGCTCTAGTTTTTTGTTTGTTTTCCAGTAAATCTGTGGTATGCAATAAAACTTTCTCAAAAGACTATATCTTCTCTATTCCCAGATAACCCCAGCTATAACAAATTATGTAACCGACAAACTAGGAAAAAAATTTGTAGAACCGCCACCATTTGATTTGACAAAGAGTTACTTGGATTCAAATTGCACCATTCCCTTGATTTTTGTGCTGTCTCCAGGAGCAGATCCTATGGCCAGTAAGTATATGTACTGCAATACACACATAAAATTTATTGTCAGTGTATGTTTTGCCTGAATGTGTATGTATATACATACATATATATAAATGTATGTATATTTAGATAAATGCACTGTGTGTCCAGCATATATTGTACGCTTTTAATTTATAATTTAAAATATTTTGTTCAGTATGCATTTGTTATATGATTGTAAATCTGTTAACAAATCTGATGCTTGGGGAAAGATAACCAGGATTTTCCATGATAAAACACATATGCACAGGAACTGAAAACTAGAATAGGGCAGAAATGGTGTCTTTTATTTCTGCCCTCGTAGGTCTGCTGAAGTTTGCAAATGATAAATCTATGTCCGGAAATAAGTTCCAAGCTATTTCACTGGGACAAGGACAAGGACCGGTTGCAGCAAAAATGATTACAGCTGCAATAGAAGAAGGAACTTGGGTTTGTCTGCAAAACTGTCACCTTGCTGTTTCCTGGATGCCCACACTGGAAAAAATATATGAAGATTTTTCACCTGAAATCTGCAATTCAACTTTTAGGCTTTGGCTCACAAGCTATCCATCTCCAAAAGTATGTTTCTTTTGATAGAGTCTAGTGCATTTATTTAGCTATTATGCTGTACTTCTAAATTAGGTTTTAAACTATTAGAGATTTTGAAATATTCTGCTTAAGTTTTAAAACTCTCAGAAATTTTGAAATATTCTGCTTCTCTACTCATTTTTAATCCAGTGATGTTTGCAATTTTAGGGCTCAAGACTGTCATCTTTCATAATACTTCATTTGTTTTGTCTTAGTTCCCAGTAACAATTCTACAGAATGGAGTAAAAATGACTAATGAACCTCCCACGGGTCTTCGGCTAAATCTCCTCCAATCATATCTCTCTGATCCAATTTCCGATCCTCAGTTTTTCAAGGGATGCCAGGGCAAAGAACCGGTAATGTCCAGCTTCCAGCACTCTCCAGCTGTGTTCTTATAGTAATTAAACATGCTAATATAATGTTTTTTACTTAGCGTGTTTTTAAACTGGGTATATTTTCTAATGTAACATGAATTCTTTCTATATGATTCGTCCTTTTATTCTGCTTATGGCACAGTACACTGAAATAAATATTTTTGAGTGGATGTAGTTTAGTCTATAAACTAAAGCCCAAGTGTGTTTTATATTATATAACTTAACCATTCTTTCAACAAATATGTGTGCTGAGCACATTCCAAAATACTAGATATAAAGCAAAGAAAACACAGATGCAGAGAAATACGCCTTTGAAGAACTTGTATTCTAGCGATAACGATTTCAAATAGTTTGTTTTCTGTTGCATAACTGAAACTCTTTCACAGTCAGACTCATGCTTCACACTTGTCACGTCAGTACTCGGGAGGCTAATGCAGGATGATTGCTACAAGTCTGAGGCCAGCTTGGATGGCATAAGCAGTTCTAGGCTAGCCTGGGCTACAGAATGAAACAAGTGTTGCTGGGAAAATGGATGCCCACATGTAGAATGAAACTAGATCCTACCTCTCACCCTACACAAAAACCAACTCCAAATGAACCAAGACCTGAAACTGAGAATTTTTGAGAAAAAAAAGTAGGGAAAAACACTGTAAGATATGGACACAGGCGAGAATTTTCTAAATAGGACTCCAGTAACTCAGGAAATAATGTCAGAAATCGACAAATGAGATATCATGAAACTAAAAACCTTATGCATAGCAAAGGAAAAAGTTAATCAATTGAAGAGTCAGCCTAGAGAATTGGAGAATATATATCCAGCTCTATATCTGACAGAAAATGAATATCTAGAACATACAAAGAACTTTCAAAACTCAACAAGAAATTAGTCAACTCAGTCAGTAAAAGGGGTAATGAGATGAACAGTCTCAAAGGATGAAGTAAAATGTTCAATAAACATATGAAAAACGTTCAACCTCCCTAGCTATCAGAGAAATACAAATTAAAATTACATTAAGAGTTCCTCAGTGCTGGAGAGATGGCTCAGCAGTTAAGAGCACTGCTGCTCTTCCAGAGGACCTAGGTTTGATTCCCAGCACCCACATGGCAGCTCACAACTGTCTGTCACTCCAGTTCCAGGGGATCTGACACCCTCACACAGAGATACATGCATTCAAAACACCAATACATGTAAAATAAAAATAGATTATATGTTTTTTTTAAAAAAGAATTCCTGTTACCTAAGTTAGAATGGCAGACATTAAGAAAAGAAACAAGAGGCTTTAGAGACTGCTCAGTCACCCACCTGGGTGTCTCCAGGGCATCCAAAGCCCTTTTCCGGCCTCCATGGGCAGTGCATGCACATGGTACACATTCAGGGAATCAGACACACACTTTATAGACAAAATAAAAAATTTTAAATCTTTTTTAAAAACTAATACTAGATCTTCCATGTGACACACGCGGGTCTTTATTCAGAGGACCCCAAGTCAACACATCACAGCGACCCCTGCACACATCTCTTTGGCAGCACTACTCCCAGTAGCCAGGTTCTGGAGCTTTGCTATACAGACACAATGGACTTCTTCAGTCATAACGAAGAATGAAGTTATCATTTGCAGGAAAATGGATGCAGGGGATATAAACATATTAAGTGGCCAAGTCAAAAATATTTTTTTCTTATTTAAATGTTTTTCTTCGTTTTGCATAATAAATCATGTATGTGTGTGACATGAAAGTAGAAGTAAAACTATCTAGGGAGGATAATGGGAAAGAAAAGAATATAGAGGTATGGAGGAAATATGCTCAGTGTACAACATATATATATATATATATATATACTTTCCCTCATGTATGACATGCCATG
This sequence comes from Bramus lutescens, assembly GCA_001685075.1. Classification (NCBI taxonomy): domain Eukaryota; kingdom Metazoa; phylum Chordata; class Mammalia; order Rodentia; family Cricetidae; genus Bramus; species Bramus lutescens. The sequence continues at coordinate 116,864 of LOEQ01003359.1, forward strand.
ATAATGGATATATGCAATGAACTTTTAAAAATAAGTAATAAACCCAAACCAGGCAATGAATGAGCTATGGAAGCACACAGACAGTTACCAGAAGATGGAGTACACGTGGCCAATTAACACATGGAGAACACATGTAGTTACCAGAAGATGTAGTACACGTGGCCAGCTAACACATGGAGAACACATGTAGTTACCAGAAGATGTAGTACACGTGGCTAATTAACACATGGAGAACACATGTAGTTACCAGAAGATGTAATACACGTGGCCAGTTAACACATGGAGAACACATGTAGTTACCAGAAGATGTAGTACATGTGGCCAATTAACACATGGAGAACTTTCCAGCATCTTAACCACCGCGGAAATGCAAATTAAAGACACATAGATATTTTATCTCATCCCACCCAGAATGCTTATCTAAAAGACAAGAATACTGGCAAGGATGTAGACAAAAGGAAACCCTTTTACACACTGCTTATGGAAATGCAAGTTGTTTCAGCCCATGCAGAGTTAGTATGAAGATTTCTCAAACAACTAAAGCTAGAGCTACAATGTGACCCAGCTGCACCACTTTTGGATAGCTCTTCACTCAGGTTACTGTTGTTACGTTGAAACACCATGACCGAAAGTAAGTGGGGAAGAAAGGGTTTATTTGGCTCATACTTCCACATTATAGTCCATCATGGAAGGAAGGCAGAACAGGAATTCAAACGGGGCAGGAACCTGGGGGCAGGGGATGATGCAGAGCCAATGGAGGGGTGCTGTCTTGCTTCTTAGGGTCTGTTCAGCCTGCTTTCTTTTAGAACCCAAGAGCACCCGCCCAGGAGTGGTGTCACCCATAATGGGATGAGCCTTTCCCTATCAATCACTAATTAAGAAAATTCCCTGCAGGCATGCCTACATCCTGATTTTATGGGGGCATTTTCTCAACTGAGGCTCCATCCCCTCTAATGACGTTAGCTTGTGTCGAGTTGACATTAGAGTAGCCAGCACAACAGCCAAGGGATTCTAAGGCAACACACCACAGGGCATCTGTGCAGCTATGCTCGCTGAAGCCCTAGTCACAACAGATAGGCTATAGAATTCATTTGAGTATCTGCCAATAGCTGAATTTTAGAAAAAAAAATATGTGGCATATACACATAGAAGAGTTTTATTCCACCAAAAATAAGAAAGAAATTATGTCATTTGCTGGGAAATTGATGCAGTGGGAGATCCTCTATCTCTGCCTAGCTAGCTAGCTATGTTATTAGTATACCTTCAACCTACTGTGAGAGACCTGCAGAGGTCCTCTAGAGCACTGATACAGGAGACCTATGTGACTCCCATATTAGACACTGGAAAATGTCCTGGGAGGGAAGGCGGAGTGGTGGTGGCAGAGACCTACTATGTAAGTATCTGGAGGAAGAAATATATTTATATATCAAGTAATTTTTCTCAAAAGGTTCTTCTCTCCCTGACTATTTCACTATACCATTACCTGGCAGATGAACATCTACTTTGACTTACGTATAATATTTCAGTAAAGGAGTCTATTCATTAAGGCACAGTGTGCTTACATTTCTGGATCGGCTGGGCTGTGATTGCTTTTGTCGTTCTGCTTCAGTCCTGAGATGAATTGTGTTATGTTTCCCAGAGTAACCTCAAACTCCTGGACAGCAATCCTCCTGCTTGAGCACTGAGGCTATAATAAAGAAACTGGGAAGTGTGACTTAGTCCTAGCCACTCCAGGCTCTTGGGCAAGAAGATCGCTTGAGCCCAGGAGACTAGCCTGGGCAGCAGAACAAGATTTCAAAACAAATAGGAAGGGAAGGAGGGACGGAAACAATTTATACCACTTTATCACAGTAAGGATTGACTTAGAGCTATGTTTGAGGTGTTCTAATTTGAAATGCATGCCGTCAGTATACTTGCAATCTACTTTGGGAGACTAAAGAGATGGGTGAGCATCCGTATTAGACACCGGAAGACATCACGGAGGGGTCAATGAAGAATATTTTTACTGGTGTTCTCCAAATGAAAAGTGATAAAGTTAAGAATTATATATTGGATTTATTCATATTCTCTTCTTTAGTAATTCTTTTGCAATTATAGTCTCAAGCACATGCCCACAAATCTACAAGATAATACTGAGTGCTGAGATTAGAGAGAGAGATGAATGGCAGGTATCATTAACCAACACTTTAATAAAATAGTGATAATTTGTATTTTAGTAACATTTAATATTATGGTTTGCTTAGTTTTGGATATCTGAGCTAAGCACAACATGAATGCTTTTGTAGAAAGTATGATACATGCCTTTTTAAAATCAAAGTTGGCACTGGCATCTGATCACAGAACTCTATAATGAAAGAACATCTGCTTTTCTACTTTTACTGATGAAAATCTAATCAGATTTTCCTTTTGTGCAATTTTCGCATTAAAGGCATGGGAGAAGTTGCTTTTCGGAGTTTGCTTTTTTCATGCCCTTGTTCAAGAGAGAAAGAAATTCGGTCCTCTGGGTTGGAATATTCCGTATGGATTTAACGACTCAGACCTACGCATCAGTATCCGGCAACTGCAGGTAAAACGAAAACAGAATGAGAATTTGTGAAGGAGTACTGTTTAACAGTCTCTAGGCCACATTTAATGGTATTTGTCAGGCTTTATAATAAAAATTACAGATTATTTTTATAGAAATTATTGATGCTTGGTTGGAGATGTAGCTCAGTAGTAGATACTTGCCCAGTATACGTGAGGCCCAAGTTTGGACCCCAGCACTGAAGGAGAAAAAATAATTAAAATAAATTATTAGTATCTTATCAAGTCTTTTAAAAATAATGAATCAGAAACCTTAAACACAAATAAGTCTTTCCTTTGAAAATCCTTATAGCTGCTGAAATGGGTGCTTATGAATTAAATGTTACATGACTTCGATTTGAACATTGGTTATGAAACTAGTAGTAGATACAGAGAATGTTTTTGCTTCAAACATTTGCCATACAACCTATAAGCAACTGAGAACTCGATATCTGCCAGGCCTCAGGTGGCAGTCTCATGACCTCAACCTTCCCAGAAATTCATAGAAATTCACTGAAGTTCATAGACATCAGCTAGATCCATCTTTCACACCTAGTGGGGGGTCATCCTCACCTGGTCACAGTGGCAGGGTACCTCTCTCCAAAGGCCACAGCAGAAACTGGCAGCTAAGTGATTAAACACCAGGGAGAGAGTTGCCTCTATTTCCTACATACGGTACAAACTTAACATTCAGTTCTCCTCCAGTTTGGGGGGACCCAGTTTAACATACATGTATCCTCCCCCAAAGAGAAGAAAGGGAAACTTTTCATCCAGCACACAATTCATTTCCTCAAAGGATAACACTGCCTCTTCCTCAGTCCCTCTCAGATCTCTTGGCAATCCTCTTCCTCTTGAAAACATGGAAGTCTCAAAAAAGACTGATCCTTTATTTTGACTGGGCTCTGGAAAACTTAAAAAAATATTTTCTCAACCATGCACCATTTCTTCTATAATTCAGAGACAGATAAAACTGTCTCAGCGAGTAACATATCATTACAGCCCCCACATGCTTCCTCTGTATGCTGGGCAAAGCATAGGATCTAGAAGCAGAAGAAATAAACTTAAGTCTTCTCATCTCTTCACATTTTCCTAACTGTTTCATGTTCTGCAGGTTTAATGGCAGATGTATAAGACAATGTGAAAGCCATGCAAACCATAGCTTTACTATTATTACTATGATTATAAGGAAACTTCTGTATTGAAACCATGTCACCATGTGAACAAGGACCTGGCACTAAGACTTAAAATTACTTTGTTTTTATCTCATCCTGAAAGGTGCCCTAAGACAGGCACAGGATCTCAGCATTGACCTTGTTGGCCTCTGGAACTATGGGCAGCTATCCTGTGCATGAAGAGCATCCCATACCTCTCTACCCAAGAAGAGCCAACAGCACCTCACACCCACCACAATTAAGATTTACAGATCTCCAGGCATTGCTGAGTCCCCTTGCAGATAAAAATGGACCCTAGTTCATACCAAGAAGGCTTATTAGCATTCATTTTTTAAAGTTTTAACAATTTCCATGTCATTTATTTAAATTAAATATTTTTCTCATTTAAAAAAGCATTATGAAGACTGGAGAGATGGTTCAGTGGTTAACAGCACATGCTACTCTTGCGGAGGACCTGAGTTCAGTTCCTGCACCAATGCTGGGAGTTCACAGCCACCTGTAACTTTAGCTTCAGGGGATCCAATGTCAGTCTGGCTTTGGGGGCACCTATACTCCCATGAGCTCATACTACATACATACACACACATGCACATGATCACACGTGATTTTTAATTTTTTTTTCAAGAAAATGGCATTCTGAGGGTGGGAGAATGACACACTGGGAAAGACCACTTGATCTGTCTGAGCCTCTGTCAGAGTCACCAGCACCTACCTATGTGTATGCCCCATAACCCCAGCATTGGGAGTCCAAGACAGGCTAAGCCCCAGAGCTTACTGGCCAATTAGCCGAGCCAAAAGAAAGCAAGCTTCCAGTGCACTGAAACCATGTTTCAAGGCAGTAAAGCAAAGCCATAGAGGACACTCAGTATCCTGATCTGGGCTCCATAGTCACACCCTTGAAATACAGACACCAGTCAACATATGCGTCAGGCATGGTGGCTCAGCCTTGTCGTTCCAGCACTTGGGAGGCGGAAGCAGGTATATTGGCTTGAGTCTGAGGCCTGCTTGGACTATAGAATAAGAGTAAATAAATAAATATCAGTATACTTGTAACAGAAAAAAACGGAGAACGGAGACAAAGTAATTTAAAATAAGATACTGACCACCAAACATTCAGTAGCTATGTTTGGGAATTCGTACCATACTACTATGGTAGTAATTCTTTCCACCCCTTTTCTACATAGGCAGAGAGAGAAAAGAGAATACCATTTTAAAGTAGAAATGAAGTCTAAGAATTTAAAGTTGTTTTTCACCTCCGTCTTTGCCTCAGCTGTTTATAAATGAATATGACACGATCCCATTCGAAGCTGTCACTTATCTGACTGGGGAGTGCAACTACGGAGGAAGAGTCACGGACAACTGGGACAGACGCCTCCTGCTAACCATGCTGGCCGACTTCTACAACCCCCAGGTCATTGAAAACCCTCACTACAAATTTTCTCCCAGCGGGAACTATTTTGCGCCTCCCAAAGGCACTTACGAGGACTACATTGAATTCATTAAGGTAAATGGTCTGAAATGAGGGTAGGACAAGTGAGGGAGTGTGGGGGGAGAAAGTGTGTGTCTGTGTGTGTGAGAGAGAGAATGTGTGTGTGAGAGAGAGAGAGACAGAATGTGTGTGTGTGAGAGAGAGAATGTGTGTGTGTGAGAGAGAGAGAGAGAATGTGTGTGTGAGAGAGAGAGACAGAGACAGAGAAACAGACAGAGAGACGAGAGAGGGAGGAGAGAAGGGGAGAAAGTGTGTGTGTGAGAGAGAGAGAGAATGTGTGTGTGTGAGAGAGAGACAGAGACACAGAGACAGAGACAGAGAGACGAGAAAGAGAGAGGGAGGAGAGAAAGGGAGAAAGTGTGTGTCTGTGTGTGTGAGAGAGAGAATATGTGTGTGTGTGAGAGAGAGAGAGACAGACACAGAGACAGAGAGACGAGAAAGAGAGGGAGGAGAGAAAGGGAGAAAGTGTGTGTCTGTGTGTGAGAGAGAATGTGTGTGTGTGAGAGAGAGAGAGAATGTGTGTGTGTGAGAGAGAGAGACAGAGACACAGAGACAGAGACAGAGAGACAAGAAAGAGAGAGGGAGGAGAGAAAGGGAGAAAGTGTGTGTATGTGTGTGTGAGAGAGAGAATATGTGTGTGTGCGTGTGTGAGAGAGAGAGAATATGTGTGTGTGTGTGTGTGAGAGAGAGAGTGTGCATGTGTAATGGAGAGAAAGTGTGTGTGAGGAAGAAAAAGTGTGTGTGTGTTTTAATTAAATGATGAGTTATACCCTCTAATAAACAAGTTTTTTAGACAAGCAAGATTCTAATGAACTTTCAGATTCATTTTGTTCAGGTAATTCAGGACATCAGAAAATCTGAAGCTCTGGGTACTTGATGTTTAGTTGATTCTTAACCCTTTGTTGTTTGCACATCTGTCTTATGAATTAATGCTTTGTAGTAGGAAAGGAAAAAACACACTTTCCTCTGCCCTTGTGGTACTCTCTGGATGAAAGGCAGCTCGCGGGAGAAATAGCATATCATTTGTGTTCATGTTAATATTTCATGTATACAGGAGCTTCGGTGAAAGGACTGAAAACCAAAAGAAGCAATTTACTTTGGGGTTTATAAGGCCGTTTAAATACAGTGATAACACAGAGGAAAAGCCTTGGACCTTAAGGGGCAATAAATTGTGAGAAAGTGCTTAAGAAACACATGAGGGAAGCTAATGGAAGATACAGTTATCTAAGCAAAATCTGCAGGTTCACCCCAGTACATCTAGTAAGAACTCACCTCTTCTTGGCACAACACAAACACCCCGTGGTTAGGCAGATTAGGGCCTATCTTGGGCCTTTAGCTCAAAATAATGGTTATACAAAGGTGGCATATCCTGATTGCCAGTGAACATATGGTGCGTGTTTAATCTGTTTTCCAATAGAAACTCCCATTTACTCAAGAACCTGAGATATTCGGATTACATGAAAATGTTGACATCTCCAAAGATCTTCAACAAACAAAAGTCCTGTTTGAGTCCTTGCTCCTCACCCAGGGAGGCTCCAAACAGACAGGCTCCTCAGGAAGTACCGACCAGATTCTGTTAGAAATCACTGAAGATATCCTGGAGCAGGTAATACTTAGTTTAAAATGTGGTGCTCATGCTGTGATAGAAATTTCAACTGCTTTGGAAACTCCATGAAGCTGGACTATGACTGTTAGCAACAAGCTTTACTTCTCGGATGTTTGTTTCCAAGTCTGCTAGGTGGAGCTTCAGCTGTGAAAGCCTTTGAGGACATTAAGGAGAACGTTAACATGAAGTAGTTTGTAAAATGCCTCCTACGTAGCCAACTTCTTAGTAACTATAGTTGTGGGTGAGCTAATGTACACAGGATTTATTTTTATTTCTAAATAAAAAGTTTAAAAGACTTTTTTAAAAAATGGAATGTTCTGACTTGCTGGTTCAAGGTGAACATGGTGTTTTATCTGCACCTTAGAAGGTACTCTCAGTGCTCAGCCTGCAGCTGTCAGTTCCCTTTCCATGGGATAGCCCAGCGCACTAATGCTAGCTGAAGTGGAATGATACTCTGCTGCCATCTTTGTCCGGCGACTAAGGAAAATTCAAACAGATTGCGATCCTCAACAACAATTTTTATAGTTCTCTTCCCAATGTGACTACTGTAAAGATGCACATACTTCAGTGACAGACACCCTGACATAGCAGAATCTGGCCCCTATTCCACTACAGGATTCCCATATAATCCTGGCTATGGTCATTAAAGCAGGGAGGGAAGTGGCACTCTATGCCACCATAATAGAGGCCAACAGTCCTGGCCACCAAGCTGCTGATTCTGCAATATGCCTCCCTTCAAACCTGGTTCTATAGTTCACCTCTGTGGGGAAAGACTGTTGGCTTCGTGAATGCTGTCTCCAGTAAGATTCCTAGGAGGGACCTGGAAGAAGATTTGAGATGTATTTGGGGGAGCACTGAGTCAAAGGTCACTGGAGTGATGCCACTTAGATTCTTGGGACAGAAAGGGTGGCTTAACTCTCAGTTCAAGCATTCCCTAATTGGGAAACTCCCTGACCACTTCAGGGGTATGAACTCCATTGTCTGAGGACTTTCAGCATCCCAAAGACCTCCCCATGTCCTCACCTCAAGTGTCTATGAATGCTGCATGGGAATCACATTCTAAGAGGCTTTCTCTCTCCCTATGCTCTAGAACATTTCTGCATTTACAAGATTAACTATTTGATCGGAGAGTGATACTTGATTATACATAAACATAAAACAGTTATGAAATTGTAAACACATGTTATCCATGGAAAACAAGAATCAATTTGCAAAAAGAAACTACACAGATTTTCAGAACTATAATGTCCTATCTGTAAAGTGAAAATAATGATTACCTATATGTTAACTGTTATTGATCTTAGAGCCGAATGAAACGTGTTGTCTATTCTGAGAGTAACTCGTGGTTTTCAACGTCTGTTCTCTCAGCTCCCGAACGACTTTGACGTTGAAGCAGCGCTGCAGCGCTACCCTGTGAGGTATGAAGAGAGCATGAATACTGTGCTAGTGCAGGAGATGGAGCGCTTCAACAAGTAAGTACATCCCCAGGACCTCAGGAGGTAACCAGCCAAAGATGGAAACGTGATTGACTGGTATTGAACTAAAAATCTTAAGACATTATCCAAATGTCCAATTTTACTTATTTTAAGTAGCATAGCCTTTTGTCCCAGGAGAGAATCTTTTATAATGTAAAAAATGATGATAAAAAAGGAGATCTACTCTTATTGAATAGAAATAGTCATTAATCAAATAACTGCTCATCTGTTACATTACTGTTCTCTTCACAAAGTAAAGATAGGGCTGGAGAGACGACTCAATGGCTATGAGCACTTGCTGCTTTCCCAGTGGACCTGAATTCAGTTCCTGGTAGCCTGAGCAGGCAGCTCACAACCAACTGCAACTCCAGCTCCATGGCCTCCTCTGGCCTCCTGGCAACTGCTCTTATTTGCTCATAGCCGTACGCTGATACCTAAACATACACATAATTTTAAAATTTAAATTAAAGACAGCGTGAGCCTGGATTAGGTCTACATGCCCTTTCTCCCAGTTTCTGCTGCTACCATGTGCTTCCTCTCTGTATGTTCAAGTTCTGTAGCCCAGGTTAGCCATCAGTAACCTCAGACTTGCCCTTGTTTATGTGTTGGTTGGTTTTGAGACAGAGTATAGCCTAAGCTGGCCTCCAACTTGCTGTGCAACTCAAGCTGGCCTTGAACCACTAAACCTGCAGCCTCCACTTCTGCAGATGCTGCTGGATTATAGGAGTGCACCGCTATGTCTGACTCCCTTTTCTTACTGAAGTTGGCTAGGTATCCCATGATAAACAAATTATTCGCTCTGACTTTTATGGACTTTTTGCAATTCAATAGCGGATCAAGAAGGAGAAAATTGTTTTGTTATGAATTTTCTGTAATATTTATGTTTATTTTGTTTTCTGGTCTTGTTGATATATTAAAGTAAACTATTTTAAAATACCATATTGCTCTATTTAACTCTGGATTTTTGGGGGCTGTAGTTTGTTTATTGCTTGCCTCTTTATTTTATGGTACTAAAGACTGAAACCGAGGACCTCATATGTGCTAGGCAGATGTACTACAACTGAGTCACATCTCCAACCATAATTCAGTATTTCTTATACAAATACTATGATTATATATGCATATGTGTGTATATAAATACATATATACATATATAATAGAATTCACCAAAATGGTGTGTAAATCAAAAGAAATCCTTATAAAAGTTCAAATGTCCTGTGTCATAGCTGTAGGAAAAAAATTTAGGATTCATATAATTCATAAAGAATTAGAAAGTATCTCAAATATCTAATGCAGTTATAAGCAAAAAGAACAAAGCCGGAGCATCACATGACCTAAACTCAAAGAATACTATCAAATGGTATAACTGAGACAGCTTTAACCACTGAACAGAATAGAGAGCCCAGAAAACAGAAGATTCGCCATTTGTAATCAACTGATCGATGCCAGCGGTGCCAGTGACACCATGGAGGAGCTACAGTCTCAGCATAAATGGTGCTGGGCCAAGGCATGTGTTAGGGCAAAGGAATAAAATCAGACCTTGTATCATACCACATACAAAACTAACTCCAAATAGATAAAGATTTAACACAAGCCCTGAAAGTGTTGTGGGCATGTGTTTCACCAACAGACTGCACGCCTGACATACGCAGGGTGCTGAGTTCCGTCATCAAACACAGGCCTGCGACTATACAGCTGGTGAGAGGAAGCATGGAGGAAGCTGAGAGCTTCAGTCTGGATAATGATTTTTTTTTCATTAAGATCTGACCCTCAAAAGCAAAGACAGACAAATGAATTACCTCAAAATACAGAGCTTCTCTGTATCAAAGGAAGCAATCATAGGATGAGAGATTTATAAAATATGTAAGGAATTCCCACAACTTGCAGAAATAAAACAAATATTCTGATTAATCAATGGGCAAGAGACTGGAACACACATTCTAACACAAGATCTCCAAAGGTCAGGTATTAGAAGACAGGCTAACACCTTCCTAAGAGCCATCCCTCACTCTCATGAAAATAGCCAATAGAAAATAAACTGGTGTATCCATTATGTGAGCACAGGGGGCCTCAAAAAAAAGTCATATGACCCAGAAGTATCATTTTTGAGTATTATAAATACACAATTACATTTATCAGCATATAATATCTAGGTCCTCAGCAATAACAGCCAGAAAAGTATTTGATATTATTTGATGTCAATATCAAATAATAATAAATTGATATGCTACTGGTTTATTCTATATTTCAAAATAGTATGCCACTTGTGGTGGTGTACACTTTTAATCCAGCACTGAGGAAACAGAGGCAGGGGGATCTCTGTGAGTTTAAGGCCAGTCTGGTCTACATAGCTAATTCTGGGTCATCCAGAGCTACATAAGACCCTGTCTCAAAAAAGAAAAAACACATAATGGCTAAAATGAAAAATGTTCATTCAAATGGCACCTGCAGCTACCTCACACACTACCTAGAAAGTGGGCGCAGCCATAGGACTGTGACTGCCCCCAGCTATCTTTCTTGGACAATGACACGTGGGTATTTAGTGCCAAGTGTATGTGGATGACACAGTTTCTTTCACTGCAGCTTAATTAGAACGATACGTAACACTCTACGGGACCTTGAGAAGGCTATCAAAGGTGTGGTTGTAATGGACTCTGCCTTGGAAGCGCTTTCAAGCAGCTTGCTCATTGGGAAGGTTCCAGAAATATGGGCGGAAAGGTCTTACCCAAGTCTGAAGCCCCTTGGAAGTTACATTACAGATTTCCTAGCCCGGCTGAATTTTTTACAGGTAAAATATTGAGAGAGAGAGAGAGAGANTAGATAGATAGATAGATAGATAGATAGATAGATAGATAGATATAGATGGATGATGGATGCATAATAGATAATTTTATACTTAAAATATGTATTATTTAAATAAAAGATATTCATTCAAATAGTGTCAAAAATTATCACATAGCACAATATATAGTTGTCATTGTTGACTAGGGAGATATTAGTAATCAGCTGGGTCATTTTAAGGTTGAATGGAATGTGATTAATAGTTTCCTGGTTTATCTGACCAAAATGTATGAATATATAAAATGCATATATAAAATGCATGTTTTGAATTACTGAGTAGAAAATGGAAATTTTACTTTAGTCAAACTCAAGTGACATTTATATTTATGAAAGTTTTAAGTTTGAGATTCCCAAACATGACTGTTTAATGTTGTCCTGTGATTCTAATACTCAGAAGAAATCACAAAAAGCTCAAGACTCAGACTTATCGACATTTGTCCTTCGTCTTAAAAATCAGAGCTTTTTTCCTACTTTATCTCAAAAGAAAAAAATGAAAGAAGTTTTTTGACTCTCCCTTCCCAGGCTGCACGTGCATATATGTATGTACACAAAGATGTTCAGAGCGCAGGAAAGTAAAAGACAAGAAACTGGTTTCTTCCTCGATCCTCTGCTTTCTCGTCTGATAGTTTACGTTTACAGGAAGGCAGAGTGTGAGGAAAATTGCAGGGGTACTTTGAGAGCAGGGTAGAACTTGTAACAAGAGCTTCAGCCAGTGTTTCTGCATCTTTGACTTACGCTGTGTCTCTTGCCACCATGACTGGGCATGTGATTGGCCGGACGTTATTCACGCGCTCCCCTCGGGGACTCAGTAGAATTCTGTCCCCAGAAAGGCTCAAGCTGAGCATGCAGGCAGAGTGGAAGAAGGGCAATAGTACCTTCTCAGAAGCAGAAAAGAAAGCACGCGCTCACTCAGCACAGACAGGACCACCTTGCAGTCCAGCTAAGAGTGAAGACGTCCTGGAAGGAAAGGGCACACTTTACTGAAATATTTACTGAAAGTACAGGTCGAAAAGGATCTGGAGTAAGACACTAGGAGGTCTGGTTTTACTTTGGTGGACTACTGAGGAATTATGCAAGGTGATAAATCTGGTCCAGACTATGTATAATCAGTGTAGCACGAATCCTAATTGGTATTCATAATAAAAGCCCGGAGTCAGATATAGGGGTTAATGCTGAAAGATCAGAGAAATAGAGAAACCAACCCCTAGAGAGTTCTTCACCTCTACCAGTGCTCAGACTAAAATCGTGATCCAGTCTCTACAAATTCTCAGACTGCATCCGTCTTCACCAATCCTCAGACTACCTTGAGCTCCTGTCTCCTCCCAGCCGTATCTCAGTGCTGGAATTAAAGACATGTGATCCCAAGTGTTATGATCACCTTTGTGTGAGCTCTGTTTCTCTTTTAGACAGATTCGATCTTGTGTAGCCCAGGTAGCCTTGAACTCACAGAGATTCTGCCTCTGTCTCCCAAGTGCTGGGATTAAGGCTGTGTTCCACCCCTACCTGGCCTCTAAGGCTGACTAATGGCTTAACTCTGCACTCTGATCTTCAGGCAAGGTTTATTTGTTAGATTACAAACAAAACATCTCTACAGGTCTGATGTGTTTCAACAACATGATTCAGACTCTGGGTAGACAGGAGCAAGAGTACCGTGCACACTGGAGCAGAAAGGAGATTGTGAATCCCTGACCCGGAATAGGCGGTGCCCATGGAAACAAGGGGATCATCAGGGCTCGAGATCTGGAAAAGCGCCAGCTTTAGCGAGTTATACTGTTAGTTAAGGGTTGACATTTCTAAAGATGGTGGCTCTTCATTGCACTCAACAATATAATGAATACCCACAATTACAGTTGGCCTTTTGCACATTTGACTTTTTCAAGTTAAATTTAATCAAATTAATGCTAAATCCATTTTGAATTTCCAAGAAGAATAAATAGAAAGAATAAGAGAGGGGAGAGGGAGCAATTGATGTTAGGGAGACAGGTGAAATCCGAGTCAGGGATTGTCTATGCAGTGGCAGTTTTGTGAAAACAGACATAACGTATCTTGTTTTCTTTATAGGAATGGTACAACTTGGGAAAACCCAGTGTGTTTTGGATCTCTGGTTTCTTTTTCACCCAAGCTTTTTTAACTGGAGCTATGCAGAATTATGCCAGAAAATATACCATCCCGATTGATCTACTAGGCTACGAATTTGAGGTACAAAAGGTCACTCCTTTAACTCAACAGTATGATATTAAATTAGTCATATGTTTAAGCAAGAAGAATTTGCAAAATTTATATATTAAGGTCCAATATAACCAAATTATTTTTCTATTCCTTATGTTTTGTAAAGTATGTAATTCTTGTCTTACTATATTTAGAACTTTTGTAATGTCAATATCTGGTACAAATAACTCAGTATTGTTTTTATGTTAACAAAAATTAATGTGATAAAATGCTTCGCAATAACTATACAAGGCTCAGTAGATAGCTCAGTTAATAAAATGCTTACCACACAAGCTTGGGGACTTGAATTCTACACCTAGAACCCATGTAAAACTGCTGGCCAGGCCAGACAGTGGTATCACACACCTGTAATCCCAGCACTTGGGAGACAGAGGCAGGTGGATCTCTGTGAGTTTCAGGACAGCCTGATCTACAAAACAAGTTCCAGGACAGCTAGGGCTACACAGAGAAACCCTGTCTTTGAAAAAAAGAGGAAAAAAACTCTGGCCAGATGACATGCATTTATAACCCCAGTGCTAGAGAGGTGGACAGGCAGATACCTGGAACTCACTGGCAACAAACAAAGGGAAATGGCTCCTGAAGAATAACACCTGTGGTTGACCTCTGCCTCCACATACTCATTCACATACATGTTCATACACCTGCATGCATGCAAGCACGCATGCACACACACACACACACACATACATAGAGCAACTGTATAATATTGTATATTTTTAGATACTATACAGGTGTTTTTCTTGCTATGCCTGACTGCTGAGCCAGAGTTCTCCCTGTGAGATGAAGGTGTATGCTGAAGAACACTGACAGGGTGAGTCTCTCCTCAGGTGATCTCTTCCCATGACTCTGCCACTGCACCAGAAGATGGCGTTTACATTCACGGGTTATATCTTGATGGCGCACGCTGGGATTGGAGCAGGTTAGTACTTTAAGTACAAACCCTTTACCACCATAGATTAACCATAGATATGATGGGCGTCTCCTGTCTTTTTCCAAACCAAAGGATCTCTTCTCTGAGAAGTAGCCTGTTATCAGAATTCTTACCCAAGGCAAGTCATTATTCAGGCTGGGACAGTTGGTGGGTGATTATTTTTAGCTCCTAACAATTTTAGCTAATATTTTAGTGGTCTCATCAGTATAAAAGTTAGCTGAAATTATTTCCCTGCTTCTATTTGATAACCACTCCCTTCCAAATTGTAATGTGTAGGACTGAATCAATTTTAAACAACTGACAGTTTAATAAAGCTTCCATTTAGTCATTGGAAATCTCCTGCTTACATTTGATTGTGTGTCTGTGTATGAATATGTATGTATAAGTGTGTGTGTGTATGTGTTTGTGTGTATGAGTGTGTATATATATGTATGTGTGTCTCTGTGAATATGAATGTATCAGTATGTGTATGTCTATGTATGTGTGTGTCTGTATGTGTGTCTCTGTGTCTGTGTGTCAATATGTATGTATAAGTTTGGGTATGTATGTGTGTGTGTCTGTGTGTGTAGACAGAGATTCCCAGCTTTGTTCTTTGAAACACAGAGGAAACTATTAAGCTTTTCGCAACTTAAAATAAGTAAAGGTGTGAAGAAAAGGCAGAACATCTCCCTTTGAGCCCTGGTTCTTAACAATTCATTTACCTTCACAATTTATTGTTCAAAGATAGGATTGGACTTTGCTCCCAAGTCTGTGGAAAATGAGGTAGGAAAATCACTGAAGAAGAAGCAATACACTAATGCTACAGAGATAATTTCAAGACAGAGTTAATGAAGAGGCCCAATCTACTACATAGCCTCTGTGGGCTTGTAATCCTATCATAATGCAATATGCATTCAGTCCAACAAAAGTCTCCATAGTCTATCACAGTCTCAACACTGTTTAAAAGTCCAAGGTCTCCTCTGAGACTCATAACAATCTCTTAACTTTAATAATCCCCTGTAAACTACTGAGTTATATTCCCCACACAACTGTAGTCCAGGCTGGCCTTGAATTCCTTATCCCCCTGCGGCATCCTCTCAAGTATTGTCCTGCCTGGTGTGCACCACCATGGCTGGTTTCACCCCTTATCAGTTTATTGCCATTTTCTTTTGCCTTCTTAAATTATTTAATTTTCCTTCCTTCTTATCCCCCTGCCCAAGAAATGTGGCACACTATAAGAAAACAGGTTCTCTAGAGAGGCAGACCTACTTTTTTTAACTTTAATTTATTTTATATTTGTTTTGTCTTGTTTATCAGAGTCTCACTCTGTATCCAGAAGTGACCTTGGGCTCAGTAGTGCTCCTGACTTAGCGGTGCTGAACTTGCAGAGCTGTGTCACCACACCCAGCTCACACTTGAATCTCGACCCTGTTAGGAACGGGAGGATTATCTAGTCTTTGAGCCTCTGTCTGTGGAGTAGGAATGGACATGATCATTGTGAGGATGCAGTATGCTAGCACAGTGTCTGCCTCACGAGCGATTCTTAAAAACTGGCAGGCCAGTGCTTACCACTTCATACTTCGTCTTCCCATGGTCTTCAGTGTTTCTCAGCTTGCCACTGCCTCATCCTTCTCCCGTTCCCTCCCCTTTCCACTCTTCCTCTCTTTGTATATAAATCTAATTTTTTAAATATCTTTCTTTGGTCCTCTCTCATATTGAAGGCCAGTGTCCAAATTGCAGCTTTGTTCTAATAGCAAAATTCAGAAATAACTAATAATATCCATCAATTTCTCTTTACAGTGGATTGCTTGCTGAACAACATCCCAAACTTTTGTTTGACCTGATGCCCATCATATGGATAAAACCAAGTAAACACGTAACAGAATATGTTAGAGTTTTACAGAGAATAATTATTTCCCTGAATAACTTTTTGCTGAAACCTTCTAGATTTTAATTCATTTGTGATTTACACAAGATGGAATGTCTGTGCTGTAAATGTCTTGGGACCATTGCTCTGCTTCTTTATGCTATTAGCCTATATAAGATAGAGGTTTAAAGGCTGAGAGATGGCTCAGCAGTAAAGAGCGCTTGCTGTTCTTCCAGAGGGCATAAGTTCAGTTCCCAGCACCCACATCTGCCATCTGGTAACTATAGCCCCAGGGGATCTGGTGGTAACTCCAGCTCCCAGTGATCTGACACCCTGTTCTGGCCTCAGCAGGCACCAGCTCACACATGGCACACATACACACAGACATACACACAGAGTATATAAGTTAGAAAATAACCATCTTCTTAAGATACCATTTTGTTTATTCCATCCTCACACTTCTCTGATGAATCTCACGGTGTGACAGCCCTCTTTCCCCTTCCCACACTTTGGCTGAGTGCCTTTGCTAAGTGTGCATAGTAAAAAGGGCTTGATGCAGACTGTGCAAACACCCAGCATTTTCTGGCTGTAAGAGGCCCATAGGCCTTGGAGCCAACTAGGAGATGGGATCAAGGTCAACTTTACCCCTTAGAGGATGCACTTGCTCTTTTTACCATCATCATTTTTTTCTAAAAGTAAACTAAACAATAACAATGAGACTCATTCATTTTTCTAATTTTTAAAAAATTGTTTTTAGTTTCACTCTTTTGAAGTGCTTCTGATCAAACCTAGGGTCTCACACTCATTAGACTGTGTTCTAAATCTGAGTTACACCCCTATCCCCAATTTCTTAGTCTTAAATACAGTGGATGAACATATTCACAAATTACCTGCAATCTCCACCCAACCTATTGAATATCTTCCCTATTAATGTGATTCAACTATGACTAGGGTGGCTTTCATTTAGAAAAACCCTTCTAAGAATTGTACATCGATTATTTTCTGAGTTTGCAGAAGTTGGTATATTTTACCTATTTAGTAACCTGCTAAAAACAAGTAGGAAATTCAGCTTCTTCTAATTGGCATGTTAAGGCAGGCTGGCACCTAAAGCCAGCCTCACACCTTCAGGGATACCTTACTTTTTGGCATTTGCTTCATTTCTCATTCCAAATGTCAAGTGCAGTTCTAAGGAGTTCTATTAGAGTTCTAGGCAGTTTCTCCCAAATCTCCATCATACACACTATAATTGACTTCTTCCCCATCTTGTCCTCTTTCTCCTCCATCCCATATCCTCCAGAGATTTTTCATGCCTTCCCAGAGATCAAAACTGTTCTGTAAGATTTATTTTTATGGGGCTGAAGACATAGCTCAGCATTAAGAAGACTTGCTTCTTTTCCAGAGGACCCAAGTTGCCTTCCCAGCACCCATGTTGGATGGCTCACAAGTACCTGTAACTCCATTTCCAGGGGATCCAGTGACCTCTCTGGACTCTGGAGAGTTGAATTCAGGTTCACATACTTCATACACACAGAAAGATACACACATGTATACACACAATTATTTTAAAGAGTTTTATTATTAATTTGTTTGCCTGTACATGCTATGTGTGTGCAGGTGCCTTTGGGAGTCAGAAAAGGACATTAGACATCCTATATCTAGAGTTACAAAAGGTTGTGAGCTGCCAGATGTAGGTGCTGGGAACTGAACTGGGTCCTCTGGAACAGCGGCCAGTGCTCTTAACTACTAAGCCTTCTCTTCAGTTCCATAAGAGCAAAACTTTATGATCAACTCTTGATGTCAAGACCCAGACTCATGAAGCATATGAAAGCGCTTGCCTTGATATACCTACTGTTAAAACATCTCCATCTTTCAAATATCATACTCAAGAGCTTGGCCATTCTACTACAAAGTAAATAATTGTTCTTTTAGAAACAATCGCGTTTCCTCTTTCTTCAATGAAAATCTCTCTCTTTTTTTTTCTTTTTCAAGATGAAAAATCTAAGATTGTAAAGTCAAACGCTTATATCTGTCCCCTCTACAAGACAAGTGAACGGAAAGGAACTCTTTCCACTACAGGACATTCCACCAACTTTGTCATTGCAATGCTGCTAAAAACAGACCAGCCTGTCCAACACTGGATCAAGCGTGGTGTGGCGATGCTCTGTCAGCTGGACAACTAAACTGAACAAATTTAGAAAACATCTGATAACTTTTTAATCTTCACTTATAAAAACATTCTCAAACTGAGTGTGGCGGCGTCCTTCCTTGAACGGGTCTTTTCTTCCCAGCTACCTGACACCATTACACACGAGCATTTTAAATACTTAAAAGCACAGTGAAGAAAATATTAAGGCAAAGGCCATAATATGTATTATTAAGAAATTATTCCAATATCTCAAAGTACTCGTGACTAACAAGGAAGCGAAGGTGGAACGGTAAAACTGGCCAGTGGTGAGTGCCGGTTTCCGTGGCTGCAGCAACATTGCCCTTCTTGGCATTTCATTTTTCATTGGAAATAGCAAGTGTTCCCTTTATTTTAATGTTTTGTTCTGTTTTATTACTAGAACTGTACTTTAATCTATTCAGTGTAATGTGGAGAGCGAGCGAGAGTTGGGAGGGGCATGCGTGCCACAGTGCCTGTGTGAGGATCAGAGAATAACTGTGGGGGTTAGGATCTACTTCCGCCTTGGGATCTAGAGAATAGAATTCAGGTCATCGGGCTTGCATACCAAGCACCTTTCACTCTCCAAGCCATCCTGCTCATTCTGTCTTCCCTTTGTTATTTTTAATACTTGATATTCTTATTACTTAGTGTGCATTGATAATATTAATATACACTGTGAATTTATAAATATTTCAACAAAACAAGAACTTAATCAAAATTGCATTTTGTTGTGGGCCTGGGGAGATCACTCAGTTGTGATTGCCATTCAGGCATGAGAACCTGAGTTCAGTGCCCAGAACCCAAGTACAAAATCTAGATGCGGTAGCTGGAGAGATGACTCAGCATTTAAAATATTACAGTGCTCCTGCAGACAAGCTGAGGTCAGTTCCCAGCACCCAAGTCAGGTGGCCCCAGGGGATGCAGCACCCTCCTCTTGCTTGTGAAGGCACTGCGTTCATGTGCAGATGCCCACACATAGACGAACACACATATGCATCATTTTTGAAAATTTCAAGTTCTTAAAAAGCTACCACCTACAAAGGGAATGAGCCAGCAAGTGTCCATCAAGCTGCATCCCAGGAATGGGCACAGGAGCAGGAGAGCCTTCCCAGTTTCAGCAACTACTAGCTTTATAATTTTTTTCCTGTTTGGGTAATATGAATTAAAAGAAGAAATATGAATACCACATGGGGATTGCTCAACCAAAGAAATCTGAAATATATAGTAAATGTTCTTTTCCCTTTGTTGTCCATTTTGGATGCTGGTGATTTAAGATGAAATTTTATGCCCTTATTTATTCCTAGGATGATGGGAGAATTTGCTTTCTTACATAACTCTCTCTGAAGTGTACAGTAACAAGTTCCTCAAAAATAAAATGTTTACCTTCAAAGAAAAAAAAAAGAAAAGAAGCTGAATGTAGTGGCATGCACTTTGTAATTCCAGGGCTGAGAATATAAAGACGGGCAGATCCCTGGAACTCAGTGTCCAGCCTGCCTAGTTAGCAAACCCTAGGTTCTCAGTCAAAAGAGATTGTCTCAAAAACAAGAAGGTAGCTGGAAAGATGGCCCAGTGGTTGAGAGTGTTTGCTGCTCCTGCAGAGGAACTGGGCTCGGTTCTCAGCCCCCACATCAGGTGGCTCACAGCTACCTACAACTCCAGTTCTAGGGGATCCAACACCCTATTCTAGCCTCCAAGGGCACCTACATACAGAGAGACACATACATACATGCAGGTACACACACATGCACATAAAATAAAAATATTATAAAAAAGTGGATGGTTTCTGAGGAGTAATACCTCTAGGTGGATCTCTGCCTGAACACATGTACACATATGTGTGCAATACCAGAACACACACAAAAATTTTAAAATAACTTCTGTAATGTCATCCCTTTCTTGGGGTTCCAAGGGTGCTTAAGGCTATAGTTCTACAGCTCAGGGAATATGCGGGTGTGGCCACACAGTGACTCTGTGGAGCAGTTATTCTTTGGTGGCGCTGGGGATTTAACCAGAGGTCTTGTGCATGCTGAGCAAGCAAGTCCTCTGCCACTGAGATATAGCTCCAGCCCATATTTTTACTTTCTACTTTGAGACAGGGTGCCACTAATTTGCCCGGGCTAGCTGTGAACTCACTCTGTGGCCCAAACAGGCATTGTGCCTGGAATCTTTCTGCCTTAGCCTTCCCAGCAGCTAGGGTTGCAGGCTAGTGCTACTAGGATCAGGAGTCACGTCACCTTTGATAATGCCATCCGAGCTAAAGTGTCGCCTCCTCTTAAGTGAGAAATTCTGGTCTCCAGTGGCAAGATGATTTTTTTTCATGGCCAACCCCCTGCAAATACTTTATATCTGCCAAATTGGATGAAATCTTTTAAATCTGATGAATCTAGCAGTGAAGAAAAGAGGTCATGTTTCCAGGCAGCACAAACCCACATGTGAAAAACAAGGAGAACATGCCAGACTGTCTCATGATCAAGTATTTATAGTAAAGCTATTTATAATGCTCGCCAGAGGGGAGTGGAGCCTCAGATGCACCTGCCACATGGGAGCCAGAGCCGTCATTGAGGATAAACAAAAGGTAAAGTCAGTATTTAGAGCCTGTTCTATACTAAAATGGCAATGTTCTTTTCAAACCATGGAGATACGCCTAATACACTGGCTTGTTCTCGCTGCAGCTCTCCCTATTCTCTGTAATGTATTTACTCCCATGGCACACTCACTTTCACTTTACCACGTAAAGTAGTATTAGCATGACATGCTCTGTGCATACAGAAGGTCTTTGGGGTGCTAGAATCACTTAGACATGTTCTGTCTAAAATAAGTCAATTTCAATATTGCAAAAATGGCCTGGGCTTTAAAAAAAATCTTTCAAGTTTCATTTAATTATTTGTTTATAAGTAGTTTTGTTTGTTTTTGTTGTTGTTTTACTTTTTTGCTTTGAATTTTGAAGTTAGCATGTAAATGGGTTTCGTTACGACATATTCATACACACGTTATACTTTCCTCCTTCCTTTCCCTCGGTTTTGCCTTCCCTGTCTCTCTTGCCGAGCCCCTTCCTTGCCCATACAGTCCCCTTTTGACTTTCGTATCATATGTTTTCATCACTCTCCTTTGGTCCCCTTCTCCCTCCTTTAAAACCATATCCTCTTCTGGTCCCTTGCTACAGTCCTGTAGCATGTGTGTGGCAGAGAGGTGGGGCGATGTGGGGTGTATTCTCTATTGCTCTCCACTTGTCTTTATTTTTTCCTTTATTCTTTTTTTAAATTTTTTATTAAAAATTTCCACCTCCTCCCATGTCCCTCCCATTCCCCCCCCACTTCCCCTCCCCCTCGCTCTCCAATCCAGAGATC
>LOEQ01003360.1:0-40560 GCA_001685075.1 Bramus lutescens
CCACATCACTGAAGTTCTTTATCAGCTGTAGGAGTTCTTTGGTAGAGTTTTTGGAGTTGCTTATGTAATATATCCTTCTAGAGTCTTTGATGGAGTTGAAGTATAGATAGTTATAGTTTTCCTTTGTTGTGATAAAAGATAAAGTAGATATAAGTATTGTAACTGTAATTCTTGCTTGATAACTGTTTTGTTATATGTCATTTTACTATGTTAAAAGTGAAAGCCTGTCTCTTTTGTTTAAACAGAAAAAGGAGAAATGATGTAGGAGGATCTTCTATCTATCTGTTGCTTTCCTTGGTTAATTAATAAAGAAAACTGCTTGGACTGATAGGTCAGAACATAGATAGGCAGGGAAGACAGAACCGAATTGTGGGAGGAAGAAAGCAGAGTCAGGCAGATGCCATGAAGCTCTGGCCCTAGATGGAGGTGGGTTAGAATCTTCCCCGTAAGCCACGACCCTGTGGTAATACACAGATTACTAGATATGGGTTAATTAAGATATGAGAGTTAGCCAAGNAGAGTTAGCCAAGAAGAAGCTAGATATAATGGGTCAGGCAGTGCTTAAATGAATCCAATTTGTGTGTTGTTATTTCAGGTGTAAAGCTAGCCGTGCGGGAGCCGGGCGGGACGAAAAGCAGGCCTGTTTGCCTCATCACTACAACAGCTTTGCTCAAAAACATCTGCCATCGTGTGGACAAGCAGAGGCTTTCAGAGAACATGATGAAAGAGAGAGATGCATCACTGCTGAGAAGAAAGGGCTGATCTATTTTTACGCTCTCCAAGCCCCAGTCTGGGGCTTAATAGTTATGTTAAAGAATGCCAATTGCTACCACATGTGTTGTCATTAAACCCGACCAGCTAGTCTCCTCATTGTAACCATGCACGTGGACCAAGAATTCATGTGTCCCTAGACGCATTGCCCCCACACATTAGGAGTTTCAGAAAGGCCACAGCCTCCCCTGATCCCACGACACCGAGCACACTGATGTGTTCTGCGGCGTCTCCAGTTTGCTTTCCCACCACCTGACAAAGCTTCACAAAAGAGAAGGGAACAAAACGAATGGGCGCTGAGGACAAGATGCTGCCTCCATAAACACCAGAAAGGGAAACAAAATGAACAGCCGGGACATATGGCAGTGAGCTGACAGCATACAGAGACTAGTTCCACGTGAACAACAAGGAACATCTTGAAATGTTCCAGACATATGTGTTTTGGGGAGAAGACTGGAGTGTTTCATAATAAAAACAGGACAAAGTGAACTGAGAGTGCTGAATAAAGTTTTAATTAAAAATGGGTTTGTAGCCTTCAGTGTGAATATGCAATATGGTTCACAGATGGGTTTTTATATTTAAACCTTCTCCAAACCCCCAAAAAAGGAATGTGAGGCAAATAAAGCTTCTGAAAATGGCAGTGAGGCTGAAATGTATATAAACAGTAGAAAGTTCTGGAACAAACAAACAAGGAAGGAAGAGCAACCCTTCTGTCAGCCACTTTGTGCTTGAACTGATCACATGACTTACCTTTGGTGCAAGCACACTTTTTCCAAGTTTAAACATATACTGGACAGACTAGGAAACAACCTAATATTCAACAATGGGGAATTGTTAAACTACTTTGTGATATGCCAAGACAATAGCAGAGAGCCAATACAAAATTCCCATATCAAATTAGAAACAAAGTAAAGAAAGTTAAAATGATTATTACATTAAAATGTAGGATGCAGTACCTGTAAAAGAAAAAGTGAATTTTCTAATGATATATAGAATTTTGCAGTAAAATACACAAAAATATCTCCAAATTACTCTCCTGGTCTTTTCGTTTGTTCCTTTGTTTTCATTTATACCAGGTTCTGCACTGACCTTGATTGGTCTTTTTATTTTATTCATCTTGAGGTTTGGTTTGTTCTTGTTACTCTGAGACCCTACAATACGTCAGTAAGTTGTTTACTTTTTCTTCTTAAAAAATAAGTGCTCATAGGTATGAATTTCCACATTAGCATTGTTTTCATTGTCAGGGTGTGTGAATGTATTTCCTAAAAGCATTAATTAACACAAGAAGACTCTACTCAGAGTTCACAGTACCTATGGACAGTAGCTCAGATAGAAAGAGATCTAAGGAAGAGCAGAACTGGTTTGCCTGCTTGCCTGCCTTTGTTCCTTGGAGATGAGTGCCTCGCCTTTGTTACTAGCACTACTGACATCCTTTGTTGACGTAAGAATACAGTTTCTTTGGCCTTCCCACATGGGTTCAAGGTCAGCCGCAATCCAGAAGTCCTTCAGAATCAGATTGACATTGGTGATGCACTTAGCCTTGTGGACTGAGCAGTTACTGAATTCTCAGCCTTCTCTATATGCAGACAGCCACTTTCAGACTATTCAACCTGTATTATGTAAGCCAGTATAATAAATACCTTTGTACCTGATTCATCTGTTAGTTCTGCCCTTCTAGAGAACCCACACTAATAAAGGTTGTGTATAGGAGGAATATTATAGAGTACAGCTTTATAGCAGTTTCCTCAGAGGCTTAGCCTTCCATCTCAGAGGGAAACTTCTTAAGACATAGGCTCTAAAGGGAAATTAAGCCAAGAGGATATCATGTTTACAAGGAGGTGAAGCACTTCATCATGTAGGAAATTTTCATTAAAACAAAAGAAAACAATTCGAAATGCCCTCAGGAAACACCTGAAACTGAGCAGATTCAGTAGCCTTCTCTATTCCATAAGAGCAGTAAGTCTTCCAAGTCACTCCACTCTCCGATGAGCCTAGCTGCAGAGATTTTCAGACCAGCCAAGCAGCCTGAAAGATGCAGAGACATGCCAAACTGCCCAGAAAAGCAAAGTCCCTGGGAGGGAATGACACTCTCCAACCTGATAAACTGCTTCAGGTTTCTAGCTTTGGTGAGCTGTCATTCATGCTGGGGTGGACTTTGGTGATGCAGATGTCTCTGAGTTAGTTCTGCTCCTGTAAGTAACCTGCCATCCATATTCTTGTAAGTAACCCCAAATAAAACCCTCTCTGTGTCCTCACTTCCCTCTCTAGAGTAAATAGACATGCATATGTTGCACCTCTTCAGGACAACTCAGGACAAGTATGTCACAATAAGTACTCCTTAGTAGAATGGGGGAACCAGACAGAACAGTCACACCGTCCAAAGAAGTACCAGATATAATAACGCAAGAACACTGCAAGGGGGGAGATTCCAAAGATATATATATAAAATTTAAAGAAATATGATAAATTATATTAAATTTTAAAAGTTACATCAACATTTCTTCCTTGGTGGGATAGGTTTTTACCTACTCTCCTTGTGATGTTTTATATGGTGAACTATGATGTGGGATTTCCCTCTGTATGCTGTAATTACCATTAATGAATAAACAAACTGCTTTGGATGTATAGCAGGGCAGAACTATATAGTATATATATATATATAGAGAGAGAGAGAGAGAACTATATAGGAGGCAGGGATGACAAAACTGAATGCTGGGAGAAAGAAGAGCAGAGTCAGGAGAAGCCATGGAGTCACCACCAAAGTCAGACATGCCAAAACTTTGTCAGTAAGCCACTGCCACGTATCAATACATAGATCGCTAGAAATGAGTTAAATTAATATGTAAGAGTTAGCCAATAAGAAGCTAGAGCTAATGGACCAAGCAGTGATTTAATTAATACAGTTTCTGTGTGATTATTTTGGTTCTGGGCAGCTGGGAACTAACTAGCAATCCTTCCCCAAATAGAACTGTGATGATGGAGATATGCATACAATTTTATATTACACCTCAAAGCAAGTACAACATATTTGGGGTACATGTTGCAACAGCAGAGTTTAGACTGACTACCTTCTGGGTTGTACCAGGATTGCACTGCATTAGCAGTGTAGCTCTCAGCTCCCTCCTCGATCTGTCTAGTTCAGCAACATTGTAGAAGAAAGCCCTTCTAGAGGGAGGGTTCCCACTTGCCTCTACAGTGGTCTTAGGAGGAAGCCTGCCCCAGCTTTCCTGTGTCATACTCGAGGTCCCTTGCTTTATGCCCATAGAGGTGTATAGGGCCCTTGGTTCCACAGCTCAGAGTTCACAGCTCTTCGTCAGTTCATTCTGTCATCCTGGTGTTGGAGGATTAGAGGGTGTAAGCCACTGTCAAGTGACTCCTAATGACATGAACTGCATACACCTCATGCTTTGCTTTATGTCTTCAGCTCCCAGAAATCCCACCAAGGGCATATCCATCCTTGGTGGTCCAGCTGACTGTTTTGCCCCTCTGCTATGCGGATGTGGGAAGGGAAGCACTTCTCACTGGTCTCCGCTGACTCCACAGGCAGTCGTTTTGCTGGCTTCCACACACCAGCTTCCCTGACTGCTTTCCTGGACAGATCTCACCGTTTGACACATTCATTCACAGAGATCATGGTTTGCAGGGACAGAGATGGGGCAGACTACCCAGAGAGTTTCAGTCACTAAGTCGTATCAGTGAGAGTTCCCATCTGCCATCTTACTTGGAGTTCTCCTTAGTAAATTATTTACATGTGAACTTTTAGCATTGAAAATGGTTGCTGTAAAACCCACCTCAGTCATTCATGAAGGCCTGTCTTCTCCATCTTAAGAATTGCATCTTCAGAACTGGGAGCTACACACAAACAGCAGATCACTACACAGTGCATCACAAATAATGGCCTCGTGGAAGCTGCAGCAGGAAATTCCTCAAAGTACAACTAAAGAGTAAATATTTATTTAGAAAATATGTACAAACACGAGTTTATCATAAAATATTTTTATTAATTTGGGGGTCTAAAAAATTGTGCCTATTTTCTATACAATTTCATCCTTGGTCCAAAACAAGAGGAATGTATACTCAAAGTTTGCAGTACATCCTCAGTGAAAGAAACTTTCTGTTCACTAAAAATACAGACACCTTACAGATCATAATGTGATAAGACCCTGGTATGCTATTCTTTTTCTTCTTTAAAGAAAAAGTTTAAAACCAAACATTAAAGTTTTTCTTAATCCTTTCCTGTGCATTCAAACAGAATAGAATGAAACTGAAAAATCTTTAACAATAATTTCAGGTTTAACTGCCATAAAATATGTTTATATTACAAATATTTATTATTAAAAGTAGTTCACCTGATGCTTGAGGGTTTGTTTGATCTTTAGATTTTAAAAGATGGATTCAGGAAGTATTTATTTCAAGGGTTTTGAAAGTTCCATTTAATTTAGAAACCATATCTATTGTGAATAATTTCTGATGGCTTCCTTCATCTGGAACTTCAGATAAGGGATCACCTTCTCACCTAAGTGCACAGAGCGCACAACTCCTAACCTTGGCCTTAATTTGAGCTGTGGAATGTCAGATACACCAGTATAATGATACTATGGGAATCAAATGTTGTTTAAATAAATGCCCAAAGATGTTTTTGAAAAGAAGGCAAAGCTTGAATTTTATAGACATCAGAAAAATTTGGATGGAATTCAACATATATTTTCACCTTGCCTAGGACCCAGTATCACCATTTACCTTTGTCTTCTTACTATACTGTACTTTCTCAGCGCCTACACATACTGTGTTTATTTGTGACTCTAAGAAAACTAAAACCCTGTCTCTCCTGATTAAAATAAATCTTTTCAATCAAAATAAAGAATTGATTATCTGTGATTTCTTCATTCATTAAGGAAGTGGCAGCATCCATGGGCCTTGCCTAAAGTCTCCACCTAAGCATCTTCAACATACATTTCTCATGTTGTAAAGATCCATAGTGAATTTAACCTTCATAAAATTATCTATTCTTTGAAAATTTCATACATTTATATAATACATTATGGTCATATTCAATTCCATTCATTATCCCTCTCCCTAATGCACCAACCTCCCTACCTCTCTCCCCAAGTCCCCATTGCAATACTTTATCTTTGTTTTTGTTTTGTGATCCACTGAATTTAATCAGGGACTCCTTTGTGGGCATGGGTGTAGAACTACCACTGGAGCATGGACAAACTGCCTTGTTACATCACTGGTGATATGGGGAAAGTGGGGTCTTTGAGAGGGATTGAAGCTTTGTCTCTCGCTCAGATGTGCTAGAGTTGGGGCAGATGAGCTGATCAGTATAGCTGTTCCATTCACAAGCTGTCCATTGTTTCTTGGTCATGCTTCCATTTTTTTTCCTTTTGAATAGAATGTCTACTCAGTCACTGCGTATTGGAACTTATTCCTTGATTTTTTTATTTGTATTTATTTTACAGGTACTCATAGTTAAAGAATGCCTTGAGCCTCAAGAGAGATTTTAAACGGTACTGAGACTAATTGAAGACTTGAGGACGAGGACCTTTGAAAAAGAATGAACGCACATTATTAGATGGCCATGAACCTATTAGGGACAGGGACAGAAGGCCCTGTTCTAAATGTGAAATATCCTCCATAGGCTTAGTCTTCAGATGGGAGTAGAATTTGAGTGGGTCCCTGAGGTTGAACCATGAAATTTGTTACCCAACCCTACTTCCTGTCCACTCTCTACTTCCTGATTGCAGGTGTAATGTGGCCAGCAACCTCAAGCTTCTGCCACCATGCTTCCCCCATCATGATGAACTGTGTCCCTTAGAAACGTCACCCAATAAAAACCTTATCTTTCCCATTAAGTTGTGTCAGGTGTTCGGTCACAATTCTGAGTAATGAATACACAGACTATATAAAATCTAAGTTTTTACATATTATAAACTTTAAGTGGAAATAGAACTTCCAAGGCTTGCAGTGTTTGATGGGTAAGAATCCAATAGAGTCGGTTGTTCTCTTTGTTTCCACATTCCCAGCATAAACATGTGAAAATACTTCCTAACTCAAAAATTGGTATATTACCTCTTTTTTGAAAAAAAAAAGATTATCAACAAAACCTCTCCAAATTTTACAGCCACTGTGCCAATATACATTCCTTATGCAGTACACCTGTAAGACTGTAGGAATCAACAATGTGTGAGCCACTGCTAGGGCAGAGAAGAGGAAAGCATAGTTTTTTCTACTTGGGAGAAATTTTTAAATATTGTCAACATGCCCATGTTATGTGGAGTGATGGATTCCTTTACAAAATAACTTTTTATTTAATAACCTAATTTACTTAAGAGTGGCGGAAGGAGTTATAGAAAGTGGTTGTTTTAAAAATAAGCATTTTGAATTAATCTAATAAATTTCCAGTTAGATTGTTTTATGCACTTGGTAATTAAGGAGCAATCTTAAAAATTACCACACTCTAGTGGTAGTGTCTTCATTTTGCAAATAAAAGTGATAATCAAAGACATTCGTCTGAGGACTTGCAGCTGAACAATTGAAGGAAGATTTGAATTCATCAATATGATTCCAGAAGCCACATGCATAGCAACTGTGCTGCTTTTCTTGGCCAGTGGTAATTCATATGTAGTAAGATATGATAGCTAAGTATAATACACTCATATACATAACACACATATGGACACCCAGTAATCTTCTAAAACTGAGAACTGTCCAGTCACACTCATTGACACCATTTAGAAACCTCAGTCTGAACCACAGTGAATGGCTGTGTCCCTCTGCTGTCTCCAGCATCCTCCACATCAGGGCTCTATGGTAAATCTTACAAAACTTAATTATGTTGAACCCCTGCGATGTTTATTCTTGGGTGTCAACTTGACTATATCTGGAATTAACTAAAATGAAAGCTGCTGAGGACACCTGTGAGGGAGTTTTCTGGGTTGGATCATTTGAGGTGAGAAGACCCACCCTAAATCTGGGCCACAGCTTCTGGTGGCTTCCTATGTAAAGGACATGGAAGGAGGAAGTGCTTGCTCTTTGCCTAATTGCCCTCATTCTCACTGGCAAGTTCATTCCTTCATCTGTATTAGAAACTACTTTGAGATTCCAATGTATATTGAACACTAGCTGAGACATTCAGCCTCATAAAGCAAACAACTAGTAGATTCTTGGACTTTCCATTGCTGGACTAGTCAAACCACAGCCTGAATAACTCTCTAATAAATCACATATATACATGCATTACTTTGGCTAACAAACACAGCAGTGACACACTCATGGGAAAACCTGAGTCTTCTCAGTCCTAAAAGCCACAGTAGTCCTATTAAGACAGATGGAATCCATTCAGACTATAGTTTCTTTTTCCAACCATTCATACAACAAAGTATTAATCTCTAAAATGTCAGAAAAAAGTCTACAAATATTTCACCACTTAATTCTGATACCTTTATGAAAAAATAAGGGGGGAGTTTATTCACATCCTAGTTCATGAATAGATGAAAATTGGGTTCAGAAATGCTGTAAGTGGTTGCCCTGATATTGGTGAGGAATTCGTTTCCTTGATGAATTTGGCAGCCTCAGCAGATTCAGCCATTTTCAGTTCTCTTAACCTATGTTCTAAGATACTGTCTTTCATTAAAGGCTTTTCTCTGAACTATAATATCAAAGCCAAGAAAATTAAACTTGTATGAATTCTTATAGCAACATAAATGGAACAATGCTTGACTGTATGGTCACTCAGTTGAAGTGTATGGCTGAGTGTCTCAGGAAGTGGCCCTGTCCATTATCACTGCTTCTCTCTGTAAACTCTCAGGTCAGTTAAAGTGTCTCTGCTCACATTTTTTTACAGATATTTTTCCTTCCCTGGCTGGTGATGTGATCTCTTCTGAGCATTTCGAGTTAGAAATTTGTCCAAGATTTCAACATATTCCTGAATTTGCTTCCAAATTCTGGATCTACTGAAGAATTACTGGATCTACTATTTGAAGAACAGGAAGGTGAACAAGCTGAGGCTAGAGTCTAAGGTTTGCTGTACAGTAGATGGACTGACTGACACTGAGGAGCTGCAGGACTTTTATCCTTAATTTCTAATCTATAAGGCTGAGGTTACACAACTCCCTTAGCTCACAGACATAGAAAAATATCAGGCTGTGTATGCAAATACCAAGTATAGAGAGGGACCCTTATTATAAGCTTGATATTCTTGGTTTCAGAACTTTCAATAATATGCGAGGATGGACAAGGAGTAAAAGAAATATGTATGCACTCACTTCTTCCTTTCCCCGAGGCCTTCAAAGGGATCAGATGTGGATGAGAGTAAAGAGGGATGAGGAAGGGAGAAGAGGGAG
This sequence comes from Bramus lutescens, assembly GCA_001685075.1. Lineage (NCBI taxonomy): Eukaryota > Metazoa > Chordata > Mammalia > Rodentia > Cricetidae > Bramus > Bramus lutescens. The sequence goes on from LOEQ01003360.1 coordinate 9,117, forward strand.
AGACCACTAAAACTCAGAGCCATTTGAGAGGTATTATGAAAAGCTAATACAGTAGAAACTTCCCAAAATATCTACATATGTGAAAGCAATCCAATCACCAAATAATGGAGAAAACAGATCTCCAACTAGAAATCTCTTGTCACCAAATGAAGTATCCAGTACTGGGATTGGACTACATATAATTGAGTCATTGATCAAAGGGGTCCCTCCCATGGGGACACCCAAACAACTCAGACTATTGCCAAGGTTACTGGTTGATCTTCACAAAGTGACTGCAAGGCCCTGTTGCTGAAGACAATACCTACACAATTCATGGAACACAGGGAAGCTGAACTGTTGCCTACCTAGAGCCTTCACCCTTAATGTCCCCGTCCCTAGCCCAGAAGCTATCTCCAATTGATAGCTGTTTACAAATGAAAACCTAGTTTTTTTCCAAGGGAGTCTCACTGGGGAAGCAAACCACTCTTATGTGTAGACCCAATGCCCAGAAGTCCATGGCCAACAGAAAACAAATTAAATGGTATCTTTGGAGCTTCTTTCTCTCATAATGTTGAGTTGGGTCTTTTGATATCTCCTTCATTTTTTTTCTTTGATGTCTTAAAGTTTCATCATACAAGTTCTTTACTTACTTGGTTAGAGTTACCCAAGATGTTTTATATTATTTGTGGCTATTGTGAATGGTGTTATTTTCCCAATTTCTTTCTCAGTTTGTTTGTCATTTGTATATGGAAGGCTACTGATTTTTGTGACTTAATTTTGCACTTAGATATTTTGCTGAAAGTGTTTATCAGCTGTAGGAGTTTCCTGATTAAATTTTAGGTCACTTCTGTATAGAATTATATTATCTGAAAGTATACGTTGACTTCTTCCTTTTCAATTTGCATTGCCTTGATTTCATTAAATTGTTTTATTACTCTAGCTAAGAGCTCAAGTACTAATTATAGAAAGAGAATTGAAAACCTTGCCTTGCTCCTAATTTTAATGGAATTGCTATGAATTTCTCTTCATTTGTGTTGATGTTAGCTGTGGGCTTGCTACAAACTGCCTTTGTTCTGTTTAGGTTATACCAATCTTTTCAGGACTTATAACATGAAGGGGAGTTGGATTTTGTTAAAGTCCCATCTTTGTTTTATTTCTTTCAGTTTGTTTATATAGTGAATCATATTTACTGATTTACCTATGTTGAACAATTGCTGCATCTCTAGGATTAAGCCCACTTGATCATGGTAGATGACAGTTTTGATGAGTTCTTGGATTCAGTTTGCAAGCATTTTATTGAGAAATTTACATCTATATTCACAACGGAAATTGGTCTATAATTCTCTGTTGGATCTTTATGTGATTTGGGTGTTAGGATAATTGTGACCTCATAAAATGAAGTGGACAGTGTTCCTTCTGTTTCTATTTTGTTCTATTTTGTGGAATAATTTGAAGAATGTTGCCACTAATTCTTCTTTGAAAGTGGTGGAAAACTGCCTGGTCTTGGGATTTTTATTATTTTTTAATTACTTTAAATTACCGCTTCTATTTCACTAGGGATTTTAGATATGTTTAAATTGCTTATCTGATCTTGGTTAGCTTTGATAAATGGTTTATAGCAATAAAATCATCTATTATTTTTAGATTTTTCCAATTTGGTGGAGTGCAGGTTTTTATACTATGTCCTTAGGATTCTCTGGAATTCCTCAGTGTCTATTATGTCCCCATTTTCATCTCTAATTTTTGTTAAGTTGAATCTTCTCTCACTTCATTTTATTTGATTTGGAAAATGGTTTGTTTATTTTCATTAATTTTCTTAAAGAACCAATTATATATTTCACTGATTCTTTGTATTTTTTGTTTGCTTGAATTTTTTAATTTCAACCCTGTGTTTATTTATTACTATCTACTCCTTTTGGACACAATTTCTTCTTTTTGTTCTACAGCTTTCTGGTGTGCTGTTAAGTTGCTAATATAAGATCTCTAATTTTTTTAGACACTTGTGATGAACCTTTCTTGCCCACCTACCAGTTCCCAAATAAGTGACATGGAGACTTAATATAAATTATAAATGCTTGACCAATAGCTCAAGTTTATTACTAGTTAGCTCTTACAATTTGAATTAACCCATTTGAAGAAGAAGAAGAAGAAGAAGAAGAAGAAGAAGAAGAAGAAGAAGGTCTCCTCCTCCTTCTCTTCTTCTTCCTCTCTCTCTCTCTCTCTCTCTCTTTCATTTTTTGCTTTGTTTTGTTTTGTTTTGTTTTGTTTTTGATACAGGGTTTCTGTGTAGCCTTGGAACCTGTCCTGGAACTGGAACTACCTCTTGTAGGCCAAAATGGCCTCAAACTCACGGAGAACTGCTTGTCTCTGCCTCCCTGTGTTGGGATAAAAGGCATGTACCACCAGTGCCTGGTGAATTAACCCATTTCTACTAATCTACATTCTGCCAAGTGGTATCACTTATCCTTCATTTTGTACCTCTTGCTTCCTCTCCTTGTCTCTGTGGAGACTCTGACTCCAGAAACACTTCCCAGTGTCCTTAGTCTGGTTTTCCTGCTTAACCTTATGATATCCAGCTATTAGCCAGTCATCTTCTTTATTAAGGCAATCACAGTATAATTTACAGTGTAAAGAAGGATTATTTCAAAGCATTCTCCCTTTTTAAATAAACAGAAAGGTTTTAACTTTAATCATAGTAAAATTATAGACAGCAACAAGAATTACAGTTAGAATATCCAGTCCATTTGTATTTAGCAAATTTAGAGAAAATATTTTATTATTTATCTTATCTTGGTGAGTCTAAAATTTTATACATAATTTACCTTTTTATCACAAATAAGGAAATCTTTAAGTCTAATTATTTAGTCTTCAACTCCATCGAAGACCCCAGAATATATAATGTTATCTAATATCAGGGACATTTGTCTGCCTGGACAGTCACCCGAAGTTTTTCTACTATGTTGGGGCATCCACTTTGACCTATAGGCCTAGTATACCTGACAGACTATTTTGAGAAGCAGGGAATTTTGAAGGACTGGCCTACCTTGTTTGGCAAAATTTGACCAACACTTTTTTTTTTTTCATCGTGCTGATCCTGTTTAGAGCATATACTGTCAGCAATTGAAGCAAGGGCAGTTTTGCCCAAATGACCATACAGAGCTTCTTTGATGCCTATCATCTTCTCTGAAGTAGATTGGTTGGTGCAACCAGAAGTAGATGTGCCTCACTGTCATGAAAAGCCTTAGGCTATTAAAATATTTTAAATGCCATATTCTGTAGGTCTTTAAAGTGTTTAGAGACCATCTACCTATCTAAATATATCTGCTTAAACTTGAAAACATATATAATATTACTACAAGTTTAACTATTATAGATGACCATTAATCTGTATTTCTTAATTATACATTACATTTTAAAATGAGTTGCATAAGCATAATACCCCACACAAGAGTAGACACAGATATATAATAAAATAAATATAACTTTAAATTTATAACAATAAACTAAATCCATACTAATGTAAAATATTTTAAGATTAGTAGTTGATTTTTGGATTTAAAAAGATTCAATAATATACCTTTTTATCCTATTATTTTTATATCCCCCTTTTCTTTTCAGAACAAGATTCCTAAATCTAATCTCCTTTGTTCAGCTTTTTTCCTGACCATTACTAATAGCAACTTAAAATCAACCATCCATAATCAATATTTTGGGAATGTGTGCATCATTCTGTAGACTATTTCCTGTTGCCTGGGGGCATTGGTATCTTTGGGGGAACTTGAGAAAATTGGGATAATAATGACATCCTGAATTGGAGTAGTCTGTGAGGTTGGGCCATCTCAACCAACAACATGAAGTTGTTTTGGATGTAGAATTTCGAGGAGACTGTAACAGAGGCATTCTGAGATTCTATATCACCTGGGCCATTCATTTTCATTGAAGTTTAGTTCCCTTATTATGAAAATACATAAACTTTTAGAGGTAATATATATTATAAGTATGGAATTTGTGGTACACAAGTTAGTTAAAGATGACCTTTTGTTTTATGTTTGAGCAGGTAAAATATATATTACATGTCTTATAGTGCTTCCAGGTTTATATTTTTTTATGTTTGTAGTTAGGATTTTAGGAGTCTCCCCCAATCAAACCTGATCATCTTTAACTTAGAATGAATCCTCAGCTTCTCCTTTCCTGTGGAAATAAAAGTATCTCTTTCTTAAAGTTACATATCATTTGACATCCATTTTTAATTTAAATATTTTTTAAATGTATAGGTTGGTTTACCTCTTTCTCAAAGTAACATATCTTTTGATTTCCATTTTGAAGTTATTTTTCAAATAAATAGGTTGGTTTATTTAGCAGTTTTCATAATCTAGTGAGTCTTAGCAGCTTTTGTTTCTTCACTAGCAATCAGAAAATCCAAAGACAACACAAAAACATGCAGAATCCAGATTCTCTGTGTATTTCCCATCTTTACTATAGTTTTATTATTCTATTTTTTAAAAACTCTCCCAAGCCTATGTGTATTTTTACACACACTGTAACCCATTTAGAGTTTTCTTTTGTCTTAATCTGTTTTTACTGCATATCTGTAATATTTTACTTACCATATGAGCCTTTAAACTGTTAAGTAACATGGCTTGGACTTCTGTCCCTGTTTTGGCAGCCACCTCTGCCCCACTTGGTTTCTTGAGAGCCTAACTTCATGGTCAAAGTACCAATTAGACTCATGTTTACCAACCCAGCTCTGCAGAGTTTTTGAGTTCATGCTGCCTCTGAGTAAGGTGCCACCTACTACTCATAAGCCCCATTTAAGTACATGATTTTGCTGCTAATACTGAGCCAGGAAGCCTTCTCTTAGAGGAGCCAAAGGAGTGTCTAGAAAACAGAAACTACTAAAGGTGGTTACTAAGAAGCTGTGTTTGACTCAGTTTCTGTGTCTTTAGAACCTTTTTTTAAAGCTTTTTCAGGTCTTTTGTGGAAATTCTAGCCCCACATGGGAACACCATCTGTAGGCAGACTTTTCTTTCCCATTTACCAGCTCCCAAATAACTAATGTGGAGACTTATTATAAGTCATAAATGTTCAACCAATAACTCAGGTCTATTACTAACTAGCTCTTACAACTTAAACTAACCCACTTCTATTAATCTACATTCTGCCACATGGCATCACCTCTCTTTCATCTTGCACCTCCTGTTTCCTCTCTGTCTCTCTCTGGCAACTCTTCTGACTCCACCCTTCCTCTTCCCAGTGTCCTTAGACTAGCTTTCCTGCCTATTCTTATCCTATCCAGCTATTGACCAGTCAGCAATCTTTTTTAAATCAATCACAGTGTAATTTACATAGTATACTAAAGGTTTGTTCCACAAAAGGCACTCAGTGCTATGAACTTGCCTTTTACAGCTTTCTTCATTGTGTCCATAAGTTTGGGTAAGGCATATATTCATTTTCACTGAATTCTACAAAGTTTTTACTTACTTTCCTGACCCACTTTTCATTCAGTAACCTTTCTATTGTTTCTATTTTTGTTGATATCCAGATTTAGTCTGTGATGATCAGACAGTCTGCAGGGTGTTAGTACAATTTTCTTGTATCTCTTGAGACTTGCTTTGTTTCTGAGTGTGCGGTGAATTTTGGAGAAAATTCCATTATCTACTGAGAACAAGGTATGTTCTTTTGTGTACGGGTGAAATATTCTATAAATATCTGTGAGGTCCAATTGGTTTATAGTATCTGCTAGCTCCAGGATTTTTCTATATAGTTTTGTCTGGATGACCTGTCCGTTGGTGAGAGTGGGACATTGATGTCTCCTACTATCAGGGTATGAGAATCAATTTGTGAATTTTAGTTATAATAATAGAGTTTCTTTAATGAACTTGGGTGCCATTCAGTTTAGTGTGCAGATATTAAGAACTGCAATGTCCTCTTGGTGGATTTTTTTTCCTTTAATGAGTATGTACAGTCCTTCCCTATCCTGATAAGTTTTCAATTGGTTTCATCAGATACTAAAATGGCTACACCAGGATACTTCTTAAGTCAATTTACTAGAAATATTTTTTCCATCCTTTTACCCTGAGGTGTTTACCCTTGATGTTAAGGTTTGTTACTTGGATACAGCAGTAATATGGATCCTGTGTTTATATCTATTGCATTACTCTGTATCTTTTACCAGAGGAATTAAGATCATTGGTGTTGAGACATTACCAACAAGCAGTGTTTATTTTATTTTGTTGTTGTTGTGATGGTGGTGTTGGTGGTATGTGTGTATTTCCCCTGTTTTGATTTGATGGTCTGGGTTTATTCATCAATTTTGTTTTGTTGCGTGTGGTTAACCTCTATCTGGTTGGAGTTTTCCTTCTATCACCTCCTATAGAGATGTATTTATAGATAGATATTACTTACATTCGGTTTCATCATGGAATATCTTATTTTCTCCATCTATTGTGATTGATAGTTTTGCTAGGTATAGTTATCTGGGCTGGCACCTGTAATTTCTTAAGAGTCTGTAGAACATCTTTCTAGGCCCTTTTGGCTTTTATAGTCTCCATTGAGAAGTCAGGTGTTATTATACTAGATCTGCCTTTATACATTAGTTGGTCTTTTCCCTTGCAGCTTTTAATAGTCTTTGTTCTATAAGTTTAGGGTTTGAATATTATGTATGGAGGGGACTTTCTTTTCTGGTCTAGTCTACTTGGTGGTATTCTTGAACCTTGATGGGCATGTCCTTCTTTAGGTTAGGAAATATTTCTTCTGTGATTTTGTTGAAAATATTTTCTGTGACTTTGACCTTTCTTTTGTTTCCTCTATTTCTATTATTCTTAGGCTTGGGTTTTTTTATAGTATACCAGATTTCCAGGATGTTTTGTGTCAGGATATTTTCAGATTTAACATTTCCTTTGACAAAGGTATCCACTTCTTCCATCGTGTCTTCAGTGCCTGAAATTCCTCTTTGAATTTTTCATCTCTTATGTTTTGGTTTTGTTTGTTTGTTTTTGGTTGTTGCTGAGGCTTGCCTCTGAAGTCCCTGTTTGAGTTTTTACATTTTCACTCTACATTTCCTTCACTTTATGTTTTCTTTTTGATCTTGAATGATTTTATTCATTTCCCTCCATTATTTGATTTTTCATATACACCTTTAAGTGGTCTATTAATTTTTAAGGACTCTATCATACTCATAAAGGATATCTTAAGGTCTTTGTCTTATGTTTCAGCTATGTTGGAACTCTCAAGGCTTACTACAGTAGGGTTTCTAGGCTCTAGGGGAGATACATTATCCTGGCTGTTTTGTGTTTTTGTATTGGCTTCTATGAATTTAGGTTTGGGAAGAATATAGCTCTTGTTGTTTCTCTTTTGTCTTGTCTTTCTTGGGTAGGTGATTTGTTCCTTTGTTTTTGTTGCCCTCTCTGATTTACAGAAGAATGTGGTGACTATGTGTTGCCTGCTAGGGAATTCTTCTGGTATCCTGCAATGTGTGGTCATTGAGGTTCCAGGTGAAATGTGTTTCTAAGCACTGGGAGTTGATCATTAGGAGTGAGGATGGGTTAAGAGTGCTGAGGGTGTCCACAGGAGGAAGGAAGGCAGAATGTTCCACCAAGATCTCTTTAGTTCCTAGGGAATAAGAGCAGAGAGTGGGGAGAGGCCACAAAAACAAGTAGTCTGCTTCAGAGCTGGGGATGAGGCATCAGGATGGGATTTGAAGGAGAGGGATAGTAAAGGCTGAAGCTTCCCTACAGGCTGCACTGGCTTATTTGCTTTTATAGCAAGCTTGACTGGTGAGTTCCCAGTGAATGTTGGGGGATAGGATAATGGGATGAGTGGATGAATGGGGGAAAGGAGGTTGGAGAAGATCTACTAAAGATGGGGACTGGGAGAAGAGGGAGGTTGCAGCAGTTTGTCTGCTATAGAGTGGGGTTGAGACTGGGGATTGGATTTGGAGAAACAGAGGGAAGATCCATAGTTAGCCTACCTGCTTCCCTGACCTGACTGACCTGTGAATTTCCCAAGGATACCTACAGGAGCTGGGAACTAGGACCATGGGAGGAGTTTGGGGGAAGGAAGTTTAGAGGGGAAGATTTATGTAAGTGACTAGAGGTTGGGTAGGAAGAGGGTGGCCTGCTACAGAGCTGGGGATGGATTTGGAGAAGGAAGAGGTGAAGATTGGCAGTTAATCTCCCTACTTCCTTGGCATAGGGGTCAAGGATTCCCCGGGAATACAAGAAAAAAAAATCTGTCAATTAAAGAAAAAAATGAATTGTCTTGTGAGTGAACAAAGATAACATACCATGCTGGGGAAGGAAACCAATTTCAGTTTCATACCATGAACTGAGAAATTTGCATTTCCTATTAAGGATTAAATTTTTCTTGAAATATAAAGCATCCCAAACAAGCCTAAGCGCCCTTTTTCTAGGTCTGATGCCTACCACTATAGCAGCAGAGCTTTAGGAACTGGTCTTCCTTAAATGAGCCCTTGGCTTGCCAAACAACAGAAAAGTAAAAACACATGGCCTACTATAAAACAGAGGAAGTGCATCTCTGAAAAACAAAATTTACTAGCTGAAAAGAGAGACTGTTGGTTTCTTGCATGTTCTCCCTTCCCTTTCATCTTTTCCATTTCTCCCTCTCCTGAATGCAAACATAGATGGACTGGATGGCTGTATCTTTTTCAGAACTTCACATCTCATGTAGATGGAATTAGACTTGGCATGGCTATTACTGGCTCTTCATGTAGTTTGTCTTTTATATAGTCATTCGGTCAACACTTACTGAGCCATAGAATACAGGGGTAAACGGCCTGACAAAATTGACCAGTTAGTAAGAGATGAGTTGGAAATTAAGTTTGTGTATATTAAGTTATGACTAGTTTGAGGAATTGGGAATACAGAGATGAAGAAAGGTGCCCATGACAGAAGAGCTCACACAGAATATGTAAATAATAGGTCAATTCTTAGATGTTGTACTACCATTTTAAGTTTTCTGTCCCACATTAATATGTAGGAAAAGTCCCTAAATTACAAAGACTCTAACATACTATGCTTAGGTTCGTGTTTAGCATCTCCACTGAGGTCATCTACTCATATACATGTACTTTCTTATCCTTGTCAAACAAATGAGATAAATTAACTTATAAAATTATAGGTATTTTAGATATATAAGTATATGCCATAAGTGAGCATATCAGTCAAGTTAATTGAACTATTTGTACACAGTTAACGTGTTTGAGATTTACAATTTCTTAGCAAACATATCACCACCGGCCTGCACACTAATGTCTAAAATGTGCTCATATTCCATGACTGAGACTCTGAATCCTCTGATCACGACCATCTGCCTCTTCTAGCATATGTTAATCACTCTCCTACTCTCTCCCTTTGAGTTTAACTATATTTCCTCATGTGAGATCACGCAGTATTTTTCTGTCTTATTTCTCAGCATCCATGAGGTAAAAAATGGTAAGGCTTCTTGTTAAAGTTCGAATACTATTTCATTGCATATATAGAACCAGCTCTTGCATGAATACATGTACTGACTCCATCCCTTTGCTATTGTAATGCACTGAGGAGTATAGGAAAACAGAGCTCTCGTAATCCTGGTTTCTTCTGTATATATATAATCCCAAGTGGGGATTGTTGGATTATAAAGCAGTTTGGGTGTTATGTATATGTGTATCTGTGTGAGTCTAGGCACATGTGAGGCTATAAGAGGGGATACAATTTCCTGGAGTTGTTTTGAATGTGTGTGTGTGTGTGTGTGTGTGTGTGATTTTGATTTGCATTTCCTATAGAGACAGTGGGCATCCTTTAATATTCTTGCTGGCCATTTGATTCCCTCTTTTGGTATTTGGATTTTTCTCCCATCTTTACTTATAATTGCCATATTGAGTTGTATGAATTCCCTATATACTTAATAAATTAACTACCTAGTGGGTGAATGATTCATATTAATCATTGTGCTGACTTTTCATTTTACTGTTTTCTTTGCTATTGGAGTATAATAGCTTGGTGCAATCCCTACTATTTATTTTTGTTCCTTTATCCCTTTTGGATTCTTGACATCTTTGCTGAAGGTTAGCCAAATCTGTATGGTTTACTTCTGAGCTCTCCATTCTGTTCTGTTTGCCCATGTGTTTGACTTTGTGCCAGTGCCGTGGTGTTATACTACAGCTTTGAAATGTAGTTTGAAATCAGAACGTGTAAGTACTTCCAGCTTTCTCCTTACTCAGTTGCTTTGGCTATTTGAAGAGTGTAATGGTTCCATATGAAAATTATATTTAAACTTTGCCATTGAAATTCTGAGTAAGCCTCCTTTGACTATAGAGATCGCTTAGGGTGGTACAGATATTTAACAATGTTAATTCATATGTCTTTGGATTCAAGTCTTCAAATGTATCAATATTTTATAATTTTCATGTCATTTTTCATCTCTTTAGTTTCTGCATACTTTATTCTTGTTTCAAATATAAGTTGTTTTGCTTTTTAAAGTTCTCTATTTATTTAGGTCATTGTGGTGTCTAAAATGATGCAGATTATTGTATTTTGATTTTGCAACTCCGTTGAACTAATTATTAGTTCCATCTACAAGTTTCTAAATAGATCTTTATAATTCCCTATTTATGTTATCACACCATTTTAAACATAATTTACATCTCACTCTTACATTGGATACCTTTAAATTTTGACTAGGACTTCCAGGAACATGCTGATCATAACAGAGAGAGCAGGCATTTTACCTCATTCCAGATCTTACAGAATATAGTCTCAGTTTTATCCTCTGGTTACAACATTCTTACACTTTGTGTCTTAAGTGTCTCCCAGAGCACTACAGTTTTAAAGGACTGTTTCCCAGAACTGAACTCTTAGGAATAAGAACTGATATCTAATGAGATGTGTTAGCTCCTTAGAGGGACTGTGGGATACTTGTCTCTTGCCTTGTCTTTCTCCATCCTGGGCAAGAGGTGAATCAGCTTTGCTCTGTCATCACAGCTGTCCCACACAAGTGAGCTGCCTTATCACTGGGCCAGAAGCAAAATATCAGCCTCCCATAGGCTGGAACCTCTAAAGTCACAGGTTAAAATGAACCTTTCTTCTTTTTTGAAGTTATTGCCTATACTTTGTTTTAGAAATAGGAGATGGCATCTCACGGACACATGTTCCTTGTATCTCTATTTTATTATGAAAGTCTGCTGAATTTTGTCAAACACCTTGCATCTATTGAGTGATTATGTACTTTTGCATTCCTTTCTGATTCTGTGCTCTATTGTAGTGGCTGATTTTTTTTTCCATATTGAATTAGCATTGTATCCAAGGGATGTATATTACTTGGTCCTAATGTGTGATTCTTTTAATGTCCTCATGAGCAAAGCCATAAGAGTTTGCCACAGGCATAAGAACGCTAGAAAATGAGGACAGTAATGAGTCATTTTCCAGTGGCAGGCATACATTCAGTACACTAGAAAACAGTAGTTCCAGTGAGGAGATACAGGGTACCAGGCATCCATGGGGGCTCGTAGCAATTGGGGGCAATTTTGAGGGTCTTTGTGGCAAAGACTAATGGGCTCCTCTTAAGAGTAGGTGACTGTACAACATGGTATCTGTATCTGTATGGCAGCAATTCAAACCCTAACTGTATACAAAAATAAGTAAACCATATATCTACAAAAATATATACATATTCAAAATATATCAAAAGTGGGAAAACAGGTGTCAACAGGAGGGATAAACAAAAATTTGGTGGTCACTGGTAATAAAAGGAATACATATTGAAACATGTTACACACACGGAAAGAACTTGGAGACCTCATGCTACTTGAAAGAATCCAGACAAGGCAAATATGTTTCAAAGGTTGTATATCAATAAAGCTATTATTAATAATTAAATACATTATCAGACCTCAGCATTTACTCCTGATTTTTAATCTCTGAAGACAGACTACAACTCTCCTGGGACTTCCTGATCATTCATGCTAATCCATTAAACAATTACAGAGAGCTGAAGAGTATTTTATATTAATCCCTTTATCACCATAAATGTCCAAAAATCAAATTCAACAAGAAAAACATGACTGGAAATTATAACAAGCAGCACCAAGGAGACTTTCATGCCATGATACATTTTATTTCTTCATTGAATTTAGCATTTTTCCTTAATTTCTTGGGGTTATTTGTTTGTATTTTTTGTTTTGTTTCGTCTTGAGACAAGGTCTCACCTTGTTGCCTATGCTGGCATTGAACTCAGTGATCCTCTGATCTCTTCCCCCACCTTTTAAATTTAAATGGGAAAAATACATTAAAGGCAAATGTGTTTTCCTTTCAGATTAAGTCTAATGATTAATTTATAAGAAACACAGTAAAATGAAAGGAGAATAAGCCATTTTAACTCGTTTCTATAAATGATAAAGTACTATCAGTTCTTCAGGCATTCCTCTGTAAACATGATACAGCATGAGGACCCATAGCAATGGAGCATTGGAAAACTGTCCTTCTCCCAGGGAACAGGCAACAGACAGACAGATCACCTATGCTGCACATCTAGCAATTTGCTCTCATCTTTCATAGAAGCCAAATCCAACCCTGAGCAAATGCCTTCCAGAACACCAGTTTCTGAAACTGTGTTTGGAACATTACCTTTGGCGGTCCTCACCATATCTAATGGTAGTCACAAGGACAGCAAGTGCTTATTTATTCAGATTTTTCTGTGAGAAAACATTTAATGGATTATATATTATTTTCATCAATCCTTTTTCTTCTTTTTCCCCCCTTTTTAAGACAGTCTCACCATGTAGTCGTGGATGGTCTGGCCCTTATAATATAGACCAGGCCGTCCTTAAGCTCACAGCAATTCACCTGCCTCATCTAAGTTCTGTGATTATAGGTGTACATCACAATGTTGGCCAGGGGGCAAGTTTAAATGGATTTAATTTTAGCTTTTCATTTTTTCCTAAAGTAAAATACACCAATTTCCATTCAGAATATGGAGTGTATGTGTACATGTTTGTGTGGTTTTGTGCACATGTGTCAAGGCCAGAGATCACCATTCACTAAATATGTTCTCTAGTCACTATCTCTAGTTATTAGCTTTTGAGTGTTTCACTGAACCTAGAGCTTGCTGATTCTGCTGTGTTACTCAGCCAGTGAGTTCATAGGCTCTTTCTCCTCCTCCAGGAAGGGAGGGAGAGCCACCTCCCCGGCACTGGGATTATAGAGAACGGCTGCTGTACCCAAATTTCACATGGGGAAATTGGTCTTAGAGTCCTGCTCAAGTGACAAACACTCTACCAACTAACTGATCTCTCCAGTTACCAGGCATGGATCTAAGAAAGAGCATTAGTCACATCAACCTTTGAAAACACATTGTGCAAACCATTATAATATAGAACCTGCATTAGGGAACTCAGTGCTCATAAATTGCAGCATTTTGTTTGCCTGTATCCAAATGCATCTCAGAAAGTCATTTGGGAGTGTGGTATAGAACAAGAGCTGGAGAAATAGAGTGGTGGCTACAATGACAAGTGTGCTTAATTAGAAGACTATGGGAACTTATGCCGACGGCCAGCTTACCAGGGCTGTTCCCACATCTGCAGCACTGTCTGTTCTTAGCAGTTACCAATGGCTCTCCAAGCTCTCTCTCTCTCTCCTCTTTCTCGAGAGAGAGAGAGAGAGAGAGAGAGAGAGAGAGAGAGAGAGTCTGTGTGTTCTTACACTCATTTCATAGAATGCTGGTTCTCATCCACAGGATATGGTTTGGAGGACACTCCACACTCTGTGGCAGCTGAGGAACCAAAATTCAAGAGACTCAGCTAGAAAATAGCAGAGATGAGATGGAATCACAGACCCGTGCTCTTAGCCATGATGCTCATTTTGATATAGCACAGGTTGGCATCCTGAGATGCTTTGGCATGTTTTCAAAGTTCAGTTATGACATAACATAAAGGTATGTCATCTAATGTCATAATTTGGCTTCAAATTTAAATGGAGTATGAGTTAAAGCTTTTTTCTTTTAACATAAGAAATGTGGAATTAGTAAATGGGGGAGCTGACGAAAACCATTCCCTTGTAGTCCACCCCTCAAGCTTCCAGCAGCTTCACCTCTCAGGACCACTTTACCTCCCCTTCACGCTGGTAAACGGTAATCAATTTCTTTGCACTTTTAAAGCATCACTGGCTGCATGGGTATGTGGGGTGGGAGGAGACACACATTTTATCAGTCCACCGCTAGGTTTATGAGTGTCTAATTGAAAGACACCTGCTGAGTTATTTTAATCCCACCATGGTCCCTGTAATGTGTGGATGCTAGTTGCCTGGGTGATGAGATGCCTATGACAATACCAGAGGTAAAATTACAATATAGTTCTTTTATTTTGTTTATTTGTAGGTTCTACATGCTTACCAATACACGATGCTTTATTTATTCTGCAAATAATTCAACACTAAAATATTAGCTACATTTGGAATCATCCATGGTCTCTTCTAGTAAACTAATCTAGCTGTTAGACATTCGAATAACTCAGCTGGTCCTCCAGAGAAGAAGTGAATGCATGTGTAAGTTTTACAAAGAACGCTAGTTTTTAGGACCTAAGAAATATAATAGCCTCTTCTAAAGGGGAAAAAAGTAGATAATATTGATTAAAACAGGTTCAAATTTTTGAAATTCATTTTTGCAGAGAACATCTTTTTGCACATTACTGATAACAAGGAGCTGATATTAAACAAATCTTACCCAGATAAGATAACCAGCCAAGCAGGTGAAAAGAAAGTTAAAAGGCAATAAAAATGGAAGAACATTCTAGAGAGAATCTACTCTTCAGTTTGTCAGCAATGACAGGAGCCCAAGTGACGGGACAGCCTTGTCACAACCTGGAGCTGTAACTGTTCCAGTTGACAGTGGAAACAGCACATTCTTCTCTAATAAAGGTGAGACTGTGATAATTTACCATTTGAAGGAATACGCTGGGGCCAAGTCTACCTACTACTCAGTGGACACCTGTTTTAAAGATAGGCATACAAATCCAGATCACATTAAACGCTTTCATTGAGAGGTTGACACGGAAACTCATACAGTTTATGGTGGATGGTCTCAGAAGCTTTCCTGTGTGTGAGAAGAAGTACAGGCCTTTTTGTATAAGTTCCTGTACATCTTGTCCACGCTGTTCTCAAAGGCGGGTCGGTGAGATTTCCCCTTAAAAGAGGCTGCTCTGTTGGGCCAGTATTCACCATCATCCAAATGGAGAGAACCATGTGGCCGCTGATAGCAGCTATGAGAAAAGATTGTTTTTGAAAAAAAAAAGGTTAAAACAACGGTGGAATTAAGTTCCAGGTACTATGGTGAGTTCAAATATTTACTGATTACTTGATGGATGTGTGATACTCTTAGGACTATGAGAACTATCAAAATAGCAAGGCTTTTGCCTTTGAGTACTGACTCTCTACAGGGGAGAGCTAACCTGTTCACGGCAAAGTATGAAGAAGAAAAAATACCTATGTTGGAGTTTAAAAGAAGCTTGGAGATGAGAGAGGGCTGCAGCAAGGTAAAAATAGCACAAAACCCGGACATGGTGGAACAGACTGTTAATCCTAGAACTTGGGAGGCAGAGGCAGGCAGATCTCTGTGTGTCTGAGGTTAGTCTGGCAAGCTCACAACACTTAGAAGTAGGTAGATGTAGAAATTAATATGTAGTGAAACCAGGCCTAGTGGTTCATGCCTATAATCCCAGTGACTTAGAAATTTGGGTCCAGAAACCCACCCCACTTATAAAAATATGTATTTATATATAAGTATTATATTATTTGTATATTATATATATGAGTTTAAAGAGAAGTGGATTACATGAATTATTAAATGAAAATCTCAGTGCCAAGCATCTCCCTACAAGTTCTTGGTTACAAAGGCTTCGGAGGCACCTAGAACCACCTAGGCCTTTGCTCTTGGATGCCCACATAACAAGATAGTAAGACTTAGGATATCAGCAAATCTACGTCAGCTGAATAGAGAAACCCGCTCTTTGATGGTTCCCTTATTGCAGGAGATGGAGATGGACAAAGACCTCTGTAACTGGTCAACACCCAGAAAATAAGAGACTGTGGCATGCTTAGCTCTAAATAGGACATCTGTCTCACACTTCTTCCTCAGGTTCAGGGATCACTGAAGAAGCAGCAGCAGATTATAAGATCCAGAGGTAGTAGGCGAGCATCTACAGTGAAACAGAATTTGCCACACACGACAGGCCCATTACATGCAGGAACTCACAGCAGCTATAACTGCCTGAAAGAGTCTTGTACCAGATCAGGACAGCCAAAATTCCAGCATGGATGAGGGTCCTCATGGAGTCCCACCCATGGCTGAAGAGCTACTGGCAGTTTGTGAATGCTGGAGAGGGAAAGTAGGTTGTCTTCAGGGTATGCCCCCAAAGGCTAAAAATGCTGCAGTAGATGCCCACACCCCTGAACACACAAATTAATCACTTGGTGGATTTATAAAACAGAGTACATAATGTTGGGAAGGAAAAGTGGTGATGTGGATAAGGAATGGGAGGAAAGGGAGGGGAATGAGAGTAGATTTGTTCAAAATACATTATATGTATGTATGAAATTTCCAAAAATTTACAACAGAGAAACAGTAAAAAGTCTGAATTGTAAAATACAGATCTGAGCACAATGATTCCTAATATAAAGCCTATAGAGAGGTACAAATACAAACATCAGAATCCTAAACACAGTATTGTTTACTTCCAGGCATTCTGGAATCTCTAATAAATTGTGAAGAGCTGGATTATTTTTTAATTGCTGTGCATTACTAAGTTTCAAATATAGGTATAGCACTAAAAATTCATAAAATAAAAATGGGCTTTCTAAACCAATTTCACTTCTCATTTTAACAATATTTTCAGCACTTGTTCACAAATCATTTAATAAATTCCTGTTACATGTTACAAAATATTTTATCAGCTAGCTTTAAGCAGGAATAATGTTATAGTTTTAAACATAGCAATATTTCCAAAAACCTATCACTATTTGCTTGAATAGACAGTTCTTTATTGAATTGTGACATTGCTATGCAGAAAAAAGACAAAATTAGAACAGAGATAATCTAAGAGAACCAATCAGCTTCAAATTCTATTAATGTATAAAGTATAAATTTATATACATGTTTCAACATGTTTTATTAAATTATATAATATATACATAAAGGAGGAATATTTTAGGTAAGGTAGAATGGATTAGGAAACAAAAAGAAATTAATGGTGATTAATTTAGAAAAAGGAGGCAAACCATTTGAGGCCTGGAAGGTTGTGTTTGTGTGTGTGTGTGTGTGTGTGTGTGAGAATGTGGGTGTGTGATGATGTGTGTATGTGTGTGTGAGAGTGTGTGTGTGTGTATGTGTTGTGTGTGTTGGCAGTTCAAATGAAGGTCAGGCGAGTAGCTAATAACTGGGTTCTCATGAACAGCCTTCAGATAAAATAAACATAATTATATACACACATACACATATAATACATTTATATAAAATGGAGCTCTGAAGATGGATACATTAAGCAAACGATAGTAATTTTAAGAGGCATGTGGTTTGAATGGGATGTGTCCACCATACAACACTGAATACTTGGTCTCCAGCTGGTGGTGCTGTCTGGGGAGAATTGGATGGTGCAGGCTGACTGGAGGAAGTATAGCACCCAGGGTGAGCTTTGAGAGTGCTGTCTGGCTACGTCTAGTCTGCCCTCTCTACCCGCGTCATGCTTGAGGATGTCAGTACTCATTTCTTGCTCCGGCTGCCATGCCTGCCTATTGCTGCCATGCCTTCCAACCATGGTGATCCAGACCACTGGAACCATAAGCCCAAATAAGTTCTTTATTCTATAAGTTACCCTGATTGTGTTGTTTATCACAGGAACAGAAAAGTAATATATTATATAAAAAATAAAACATAATGTAACAAACCAGAATTGAGAAAGATTTTAAGATGCTAGTATGCTTAGCACTTTGAAGCTGTAATATTAGAATTTGTATGATTATTTGTATTTTAGATAGTAAGATAGAAGTTCCTTGTCATAAAACTCAATAATGGTTTTTATCAAGCAAAAACCTCCACAAATAAAACAGGCAGAAAAGTTCTGAGTATGTGGTATATGATGCTCCAGAGACTGGCTGACTGGCTAGGTGGATGGATGGATGGATGGATGGATGGATGGATGGATGGATGGATGCTAAGAAGGAGAAAAGATTCTGTCTTGGGTGTTAGAACGGATAACAGAGAGAGCTTATATTACGGTCTGATAACACTGCTTTAAAGATACTGTGCAAAGATATGTTGCAGGAGATTTGTTTGTGTTGTTGCTACAAGACCACCAAGGGAGTCTAGCCTTGGTTTGGAGGGCAGGGTCCACATTCAGCTGGCTGGAGGGGCCATTAGAATTTTCTCATGGACTCAGGAGTTAGATGGACACACAAGAAGAAGAAGGAGGGGCCAAAGGAGATGTGCTGCCCTTTCAACAGGAATGCGTGTAAAGTAGAGAATGTTGATCATTTTTCTGTTGCTCTGTGGATCTATCAGATTTTACACTAATATGTGACTCCTAGCCATTTTTCATTAATAAAATAATAAAAGAGGCCACTTTGAAGGTGAGTCTTACAAACCATTGCATGCACCAATAAGATCTGGAAATGCTTCTCGCACTTTAATAGGAGTCATCACTGTAATTCAGGCTACTGAGGCACTCACCAAATTCCCAGTAGAATACACCTCAAGGTGGGACCTTGAGACTCTGGCTCTCTATGCAGAAGAGGCTAATGCTACTAATATGAACCATATTTTGGGCGGCACTCAAAGGCATAATTCTCTTAAACGCAGTCAACACATAGAGGAAGAGATGTTATGTTGCCATCCTTTCAAGCATTAGCTAGAAATCTGTGCATGTGAGCTTACTGAAGATTAGTTACTTATGAGTCACTTACTTTTCTCCTCCCTGAGGAAATGATTCACAAAAACATTTTTTCCAACAAGAAAAGCTTTCATGACTTGCTGTGAGAAGGTACCTGCCTCTCAGTCCCACTTAACAGGAAGCACATGAATTGGAAATAAAATTAAAACAAAACCCTGATCATTTGATGAGAAGCTTCCAGGGCAAAATGTTCAAAACCATCCTTTAACTAATTCTGAAGGCCTGCCCATCCCATCCTGTTGGTCCAAGGATGTACATAAATACTGAATACTGTAAAGGGACACCAAAAATGAGCACAGAGTTTTTTCAGTAGCTGCTCAACTCCCTTATTCAAAGCTTCCAAGGGTTAGCACAACAGTGGATTAACGCAAACAGTGTTAATCATTAACACTGATGAACAAGAAAAAGAATCACTGTGGTAAACCTCAAGTCAAGAGCAGTGTTTGTCAAAGTGTTGTCTTCACACTCCCTGTATTAGAATCAACCAGGGCACTTATTGGCACATTTTGGGTTTCATCTCCATGTAGAAACCACAACCTTTGGAGTTATCAGGTGGAAATCTGTATTTCGAAGAAACAACACAGGCAATGATTATTTATTAAAAACCTTCAAATATCAGACTCTTTCCAGTGTCAAACTGATCTCTTATATTGATTTATCCCCCTAAACTGATAGTTAGGGTTTCTATTGCTGTGATAATGACCATAATTGAAACACACTGCAGAGGAAAGGGTTTATTTTATTTCACACTTCCAGGAACAGTCCATCAGTGATGGAAGTCAGGGCAGGAACTCAACAGGGCAGGAACCTGGGGGCAGGAGCTGAATGGAGCAGAGGCCATGGAGGAGTGCTGCTTACTGGCTTGCTCCCTATGGTTTGCTCAGACTTTTTTTTTTCAGACCATCGGGACCATCAGCCCAGGAGCAGCACCTCTCGCAGAGGGTATGCTGGGTGCTCCATCAATCACTAATTGAGAAAACAGCCTACAGGCTAACCTTACAGAGGCACTTTCTCATTTGAGGTTCCCTCCTCTTAGGTGACTCTAGCACTAGTGTAACAAGTTTGCAAAACACTAGTTGGTACAGCAATCTAGGGAAGAGACTTTTTAAGAGACTTTTTAAGGAAGAATAACAAAGGAGAGAAAAGAACCTTGCCTAAATTGTGTGCTCTCTGAACCTTTTTCTTTTTTCACTGTTTCTCTTTCAAATTCATCTCGAATTGTCAACCCACTTTCATAAGAGGCCCAAGCTGCCTCCTGATTGGGAGGCAGAGACTCACACTCATGCTAGGCCCTCACATGGTCATAGAGGTTCCAGCCAAGGTGACCATTTTCCTGTAAAATCTGCTAGGAAAAAAATAAATTCCACTTCATGGGGCATCTATATAAGTCTCTGAGAAAGTTCTTGGTGAAAAACTAATACACTCCATGGTATAGCAGAATGGCTGTAACTACTCATGATTCACAGTCTTTAATTCTACATCTCATGGCCATTGGAATAGAATTTTCAAATGAAATGTGCTAGCATAAGCTCTCAAAAATATTTTTATTAATATCCCTGAAATTTTTAGAAGAACGGATTTTTTTCTTACATTATTTGAAAAGATTTACTTAACTAATTATGGAAAGTACTTTTAGTTTAGGATAAATGTATCATAAAATATATGGATTTTCTGGGCAGTCAAATTCTAAACAGGAGGAAGCACATCATTGTGAGCTGCCTGTTTATGGGGGGGCACACACACATGCGCACACACGTGCATGTGTACATAGAGGAGGACGTCAATGTTTGTTGTCTTTCTCAGTTATTCTGCACCTTATTTTTTGAGACAGGGTCTCACACAATCTGGAGTTCTCCAATTCAGCCACACTCCTGGTCAATAAGCCCCAGGGATCCTCTGTCTCTGCTTCCACAGTGCTGGGTAAACAAACACAACTGCACCAATGTTTCTGTTTTCCACCCCAAGCAAGGGTGCTGGGATGCGGAAGCTCAGGTCCTCATGCTTGCTCCACAAGTGCTTTACTAAGCATCCCCCTATCATGTGTGTGTGTGTGTGTGTGTGTGTGTGTGTGTGTGTGTTTTGTTTTTTTGAGATGGGATTTCTCTGTGTTACAGTCCTAGCTGTCCTGGGCCCTGGAATTAGCTCTTGTAGACCAAGATGGCCTTGAACTCACAAAGATCCACCAGGCTCTGCCCCTGCCTCCCGAGAGCTGGGGTTAATGGCGTGTGTCACCACTGCCTGGCTTGTGGTTTTTTGGTTTTATTTTTATTATCAAACAGCTTCAGTAACCAAAAAAAAATGCAACTGGGCTGGAGAGATGACTCAGTGGTTAAGAGTGCTACTCTTCTCTCAGAGGACTTAAGTTTAATTAGTTCCCAGCACCAACAGTGGCTCACAGCCTCTGTAACTCCAGCTGCAGGGAGATCCCTTGTCTCCAAGCTCCACAGGCATCTGCACTCACAAACATATTTACACACACACACACACACACACACCTATAGTTAGAAGAATGAAATTAAGATTAAAATCTAGAAAAAAGATAAATGTGTCATTTCTATGCTGTCTATGAGAAAGATCTCTGCATACAGAAGCGAGTCCATACCTATATTTAGGGTCACTGTCACAGAGAGAGTCTCTATATAAAAGACCTCTTTTCAGTTCCACTTCTTCATCTTTCTCTGGGTCTCTCTCATCCTGAAAAATGAAAAGATTTCCAGTAACTAATTTTCTCATTGCTTCCAATACGGTAGTTAGGATGCTGTGGGAAAGGTGCCTTTCCGTCCTCACTGTAAGAGACTGAATCAAGAGTCAAGTGCTTAGATGTCTGAGGACAGAATCAAACTGTCAAGGATGCATTATCTCTCAATAACATTTTAAAAACTATTTCTCCTATTTGGGGATTTTATCATTTCCCTTTCCCTTCCCCCCTCCAGATCCTCCCACATACTCCACCTTGCTCTCTTTCAAATTCATGCCCTTTTTCATTAATTACTGCTACATGCATATATGTATAGGCATAAATATTCCTACATATAACCTGCTCAATCTGTATAATATTACTTGCATGTATATTTTCAAAAAAGCACATTATTTTTATTATAATTTGGTTAGTACTGTTTAGCAAAGACTAGACATTCAGTAAATATTTTATGAAAAAGGAATAAATAGTGGTGGATGTATCAAGATATGTAAACTAATAAAGGCATATATATATATATTTATATGAACTTCAAAAAGATTATTCTTGCCTTCTGAGAACTAAGCACTAATGCTTTCAAAAATTACACAGATGCAAGCATGCACTCATGACTTACAAAGAAAATGATTTACTGATGATGAGATAAAAAAATAAACCACAAAAGAAAAAAACAGAAATGTGCGTCAGTTGATATAAAAATACATAGCCAAAGTTCCCATTCTTAACTTCTACTAGATACACACAGGGGAATTAGAAACCGGGTCATCTGAGTTAGTTTTTCAAGCAGCATTGCCTTAGTAAGTTGGCATGTGTTTTCTGTAATGTCATATTAAGTATTGCCCATCACTGCTCACTCTTCTTAATCAGCACAAACACAGGTGAAGAGAGTAGGTAACAGAAACACACAGGCAAAAGCATTAATAGAATATGGGCCCATCTACTTCAGGTAAGAAAACATATCAACACAGACTGTGAAGAAAATATACTTTTTTTAAATTTGCTGATGGTGTGATATTACAAAGGACACATTCATTGTCAAAATTCCTGTGAATAATAAATAATCAAGTTAAAACATTTTGGAAAATATACATGTCATTTTAGCTGCCAAGACTGTCAGGCCTTACCATTATGAATAATTCCATGTATTTCTATTGGCCCTTTCTCTTCTCTTTAAGATCTTTGTTGGTTATTAAAATAGTTTTCTTTTAGTTAATACCAAAATGATAAGCATTTAATCTTTTATTTTTAAATTTTCCCTTGGGTTTCTTTCTTGATGGGCATTCAACCAAGTGAGAAAGACTAACAAGTGAACAAATAAGTGGGAGGGTTGTCTTAAGGAGTGTAAGAACACACCACTGGCACCACTAACATAGAGCACTGTCCATCTGGATCAAGGATGGCACAATGGGAAATTCTGACCCAAGAAACCAAGCAGACCCCTTTACCACATAGTTCTCACCTCGAATAATCATGCATGGATATTCACACAGCCAGCCAGATCTAAAGAGAGAGAGCCCAGAAAGATCATTTGCAGATAGAGCGCCTATGACTGAGATGGGGAAAGGAGATGAGCATAGAAGTTACTTAGACTTTAGCTGGGTATGGCCCTTGGCCAGTCCTCTAATCCACAAAAACATAAGATGACCAATTTGAGCCAATGAAGTTATGATAATATGTGGTAGCAATAGAAAGCAAACCCAGCAACACAAACTCCCTCATAAAAACAAACAGAAATTACTTTGAGGCTGGACGGGATAATTTATTGCAAACTAGGAAAGCTGAAAAAAATAAATACTTCTTAGGATATTAAGAGCAAACCTAATAAAGACTACAGATGTTCAGCTATCAGAGAGACAATCCGTTTGAAAATGGACTCCGAGTATACCTCTATTTTTCGTTCAGGATTGGAAGACTGGTGCACGGACTACAGGCTGCAAACCACAGCTAATGATTGAAGGAAGGTCAGAGCTAGGCACAGAGAAACCACAGAGGCTTTTCATGACTGCGCAAGAGGACAAGATAAAATTTAAATTCTGTAACATCTCATAAATCCAACCATTTTCCAAACCATGACATGTATTGACTCACAAAGTTTCCTGGGACATCAGGGATTAATCTTAGCTGAAACATCTGGAATCCAGAGGGCAGTTTCCCACAGTCTAAAAGTGTTTAGAGACAGGGATCATCTACCAGGTCAAGGGCACTACAGACGCCAGAAACACATCCCTGGAAGTACTGCTGACATTCAGTGTCCCCACTGACGCTGTTTATAGACTGCAGACACTGGTTAGCTAAGATAAAAATCCAGCTCTGGCTATAGAAGCAGAGACTAATTTCTACAGATGGGAAAAATAAGCAGAATGTTTTATGCATCCCACAAGCATTAAGAATCAAAATGGATGCCTAGGAAGTCCTCATACATACAATGTGAATGCATTTGCTGACTTCTGAAGCTGGGTAGGCTGGTGACAAATGGGCTAACCCCAACATGTCTGAAGAGCAAAGAGACCCTGCCCTACAATCATGGTACCTAAAAAGAAACATTTCGCAGAGAGATTGAAAGAAAGCAGATGGGCACTGGAGTCCTGAAAAGGATGGTGAGCATGCGCCCACGGACACCTGAGTTCTGAGAGCAGCCAGAATGGCCTCAGTCATAGTAGCTGTAGAGAGGATGGAAAATACCAAAGTAGCCATGCAAACGGTGTCACGATAAACAGAGACAGGGGGACTCAAGTATAGTCATGTGGCACTTAGCATTATCTTGAGAAACGCATCGTTATAGTGTGTATACTTAAACTAAAATAGTTATGGCATCACCAGACGAAATACTCTCTGTGGCCCATCGTCACATCTGCAGGGAGATCCTGACTGAAATACTGCCATGTAAATAGTGCCCTGATGTGGAAATGCACAGAACGAAGCCTTCTGTTCTATGAAGTCAAGTATCCCCTGGGTATATATTTCTCTCAAATGGTCAAAGGTCAGTTCACCACGTCTGACAAACAGGAAAGAAATGCCTCCCTCTGTTTATTGGTAAAGGCCTGAAGGCTGTACTTGGAGTGGGGACCAATGCCATAAGTGAGAGCTGAACTGGGATTGATCAGGACTCTGAGGAAAGATGAACTGGCATTTATTAAACTCAGTGTAGCCTGCAACAAATCTCTCCCTTTTGGATCAGAGTTATTAGCCCTGAATGCAACCTGCCTGGGAGAGGAACACAAAACCTGTTCTTCATGTAGAAAGTCAAAAGCATTTTAAACATACAGAACTTAACCTAACATTAATAAAAAGTCCCTAGAGCCGGGACACCATCACCACTAAAAAAAAGTCAAAAAGACAAAGATGCAAATACAAACACATTCAAAATACTGAATTTTAGGAAACAAGCACTTTATAATATTGTGACTGATATGATCAAGAAAATTGATGGAAAGTTGGACAACTGGATATATATTTAAAAATTTTTCAGAACTGAGCCCATGAAGATGAATAAAAGATTTTAAAACTGACAATATAGTCACTGAAACAAGCAATTTGATAGGCAGGGCTAATAGTAGCATGTTAGAATTAGTAATAAACAAAATTAATTAATTACGTTTCAAAATAAATAGTCATAATAAAAACATGGAGAATGATAAATACAAAGAATCCAAGGATGCTGCACTCAGATTGATGACTATCTTAAATGGCATCATAGAAACTGCATCCAGCAACTGATGGAATCAGATACAGAGATCCACAGCAGAGCACTGGGCTGAGCTCCCTAAGTCCAGTTGAAGAGTGGGAGGAGCGAGAATACGAGAAAAGAGGTCAATACCATGATGGGGACACCCACTAAAACAGCTCACATGAGCTAATGGGAGCTCACTACCTCTGGCCTGACAGTGAGGGAACCAGTAGGACCAAACTAGGCCCTCTGAATGTGGATGACAGTTGTGTGGCTAGGGCAGACTGCTGGGCCACTGGCAGTGAGACCAGGATTTATCCCTACTGCTTGTCCTGACTTTATAGAATCCATTCTCTTTGGAGGGATACCTTGCTCAGCCTAGATATAGTTGGCAGGGCCTTGGTCCTGCATCAAAGCAGTGTGTTAGACTTTGTTGACTCCCCTAGGAAGCCTTACTCTGAGGAGTAGGGGATGGGATGGGGGAGGAAGCAGGACGAGGAAAGGAGAGGGAACTGGATGTGGCATGTAAAATGAGAAAAAATAGCTTTAAAAAATAAAATAAAATGAATTAGAAAAAAAATCCAGAGCTGGAGAGATGCCTTAGCCATTAAGTGCACTGACTCTCTTCCAGAGGACCCAGGTTTAGTTCTCAACACACACACAGTGGTTCAGAAATATCTGAAACTCCAGTTCCTGGACATCAGCACACAATGGTACACAGACATAAATGCAGACAAACCATCATATATAAAACATAATATATTAATATTGAAACTTAAAAAAATTTCAAGATACTTGTGAAGCAGACTCAAAAGATCTAAAAGTATAGTTTAACATTCAAACAGTAAAAATCAAGGAATACTTCTAAGGCATACTTTAAGAGACAGTAGACTAGGACTCCTAATATGTCCTGAATGAGTGTGCTGAGCTGTCTTAACACCTATCTTCACGTCTTTTAAAAATTGGATAAGAAAACTAGGAATTCAGAATCAAAAAGCACTGTAAATAAGTATCCCTAATCCAAATTCAAAATGCTTCAATATTCAAATTATTTGAGTGTCAAAAAAGACATCAAAACTGGAAAATTCCAGAGTGACCTCATATAATGGATCAAATCAAAATAGAGGTCAAGATTTTAAAAGTACTTAAATTCTTTTATATAATAACCTTTAGGTGTTAGGTATATTAAGTGTATGTGGAACACAAATGAAGTTCATGTCAAGTGTATCTCGTCCCCAAGATCCCTTCCCTTCCCCTCTCTTATCCTCTCCCCTGTTTTCTCATTTTTCTCTCCCTTTCTCCATATTAAATACATGTGCATGTACCTTTATACATATGAATGTACATGTAATACTGTATCCAACACACAAATACCCAAATTTCTTGTCCCCCTCAAGTCCTTAGTTACATTTCAAATTAGTGTGTGTGCATCAAAGGACACACACAACACTGTGTATGTATACATTAGCCTCAAGTTGGAGACACAGCAGACTGATGTGGTATCTTTTGTAAAATGTCAATTCTCACTTCTGTTATTGTGTCCACAGATAACATACAATCAAGATTCCAAGAATTTGTTTGTGGAACATAATTTTCTGAATCTATCTACACAGAAAAAAGTTAAAACATGCATGTTACACACACACACACACATGATGATCTACTAAAGAAACTAGACATGAAATCATATTACGTAATTTTGAATGTTTAAAACCTCATAAAACTAATCTACATATTATCATATATTAGGATACTGTGGCATCTGTGAAAAGAAGACCCATAAGGCATTACCCAGGATAATTGTGGGTACCAATAATGTTGCAACTGACCTGGATGCTGTTTTTCTTACATGTACACTTTGCAATAGAAATATTCATTCTATTGCACAAAGGATTAAACTACATAATAATGAGATAAAAATGCAAAACTACCCAAATAGCAGTACCAAAAATCCTCAGAAAACATGTGCAATGAAATGAAGTGACAGACAGCCTGTTAGTGTGGACCTAATTAACAAAGGAGGCTGGTGTACAACCTATGGAAGAGCATGTAGGGGGAAACCACAGGGCGTCCCCCTGGTAACTCCACCAGTCTCAGCTCAGTGCATTGGCTTAAGGACAGTCACTGAAAGCAGATGCTTTCAACTCCCCTTGTGGTGAACACAAATAGTTTACAGGAAATTCCATAAGAGCTAGAACCACCTGGGGTCTATTAACTCCCCAAACTACCAGTCAAAATTGCTTTTCTCCATAAACCACACAGTAAAATAACACCTGGGAACAGAATCCAAATTAAACAGAGAAATACAAGGAAAGAAAAAAACTATGTAAATGGGAAGAGAAAGAAAACCAAGAGATTCCAGAAATGGTGCTGTGCATTTTGGGCAAAAGGAAATCATTTTTTTTAAAAAAAAAGAAGTATTCTCAAAGTATATGTTTTACGAATTACACTGAATTGTATTTTGTTTCTAAAAACTCAGAAAAATATTGGTAAAAATGTAGGTGGTAGAGTGCTTACCAAGTGTGCATGAGGTCCACAAAGTTTAGGAAAAATCATTTCACAAAGAAAGATCATGAGTTAATTAAAGAGAAAAAGACACAAAACAAAAAGCATCCTTTCAATCCTGGGTCTACAGTGCAACTGAGGCCGCATCTTCCCTACTGGCCCCCTGGCGTCTGGAAGGGACACTGACCCTGCCAGTGGTGCCAAGCTGCTCCCTGAGACCCTTCATGCCTTCAAAACCAGTAGCAGGTGGGAGACGTAAGTTCAGATGTCAGCTTGATATGCAGCCTTGGTCCGCTCTGGACCACAGGTTCTGTGCACTGACTCCGAGGAAAGGTTCCTAGATGATTTGACATCAGTGATGCTAGGCTCTTTCTAAAATCACAGCTGGTTATAACCTTTAGGCCCAGCTCACTAGCATCAATTGTCCCATTAAAACAAAGATTTTACTTCCTCAATTTCTTAGTCAAAATATCACACAATCAGCCCAATATATTTCCTCGGAAAGATCACAAGCCAGGCCTCCATTTCTCTCAGAATAATCTTCTAAGTTACCACATTAGTTCATTAAGTTTGGACCACTCAATTGTTTTCAGAACCCAGCTCTTCAAAAATCCTCTACCTTCCTCCCACAAAATAGACCAAAGCAAAAGCACCACATGCACGTCCATTATAGCAAAATCCCTTCTCCAGTATCAGCTTGTGTCCCATGTTGCTTCTCTTTGCTGTGTTAAAACACTGACCAAAACAACTTGGAGAGGAAAGAGTTTATTTGCTGTCCAGGTTGCAGTCCATCCTTGATGGAAGCCAAGGCAGGAATTCACAGTCCACAGTAGGCTGGGTATTCCCACATCAGTTAGCCCCACCCCTCAAATGCCCTTACAGACGTGTTCAGGTCAATCTGATAAGAAATGCCTCAGCTGAGATTCCTCCTTCCCAGAGAAGCCTCGATTTTGTGTTAAGTCAGCAAAACCTAAGCAGCATGTGTGCAAACTAGATCCAATAAACATGTAACAGAAGTTCCTGGAAAAGTCAAAGACCAGACAACAGAACAAATACTAAAGAAATAAAACATATTCACAACAATTTAAGATATAATTAAAAACCATAAAATCATTCACAGTAAGCAATGCCACAATGTATTCGAGTATGATTAATAAACTTCAAAGAAACACACATGTGTGCTCATGCACACACACACACTGAATTCAAAAATAATTTACAAGGGGCAAACTCTTCTCAGCAAATTTAATAGAATTCTCTGTAGAGATAATCATGTTTTAAAAGTAACCAAAGCATTTTATACCTAGACAAATCAGTGGCATAAAGGCTGAATATAAAAGTATTAGAACTCACACTGACCCGGTGAATCTGTCTGTAGGAATCTGTTAAAGCATGTTAGGAAGCTAAAATGACTGGAAAAGACACCAAAATAAAACTCAGTTGTGAACACCTAATATTTACACTCGGCACTTGAAATGAGGATAAGAAAGGAGAGTGCTTAGCATCTTCTGGAACATACCTCAAGAACACACAGAACACCAAAATCGTGGGGAAATGGAGAACAAGAAAATGTGGACTGCACTTATAAGAAAATGAACTATTCTCAACAATTTCTTCTCTGCTGAGAGCTTGAATTTTTCCCCTGAGAATATTTTACTAACAAAATCAGTGCGGACTTGGGTGTTCCACCATTGTTTGTGCCCTTGAGAAATGAGTAAGGAAATACTCCAGATGAGCTTAAAAGACTTGGGAGACAGCCTAAAAGAGGTTCCCAGTTAGGCCAAGGACAACATGATGGGGTCTAAACGGGAAGTAGCTCACAGAAAAGGACCCTCCAGGAGTGAGTTGTATTAGGGAGCACTGTGGTCACTATGGTCAGTCCTTGTGGTGGGAGAGCATTAAAAGAGACAGTACATTATTTCTGAATCAACACTATGGGGTCTTAAAGGGAAGGAGAGACTTGGCAGTTAAAGAATATTTGCTGCTCTTCCAGAGAACTCGGGTTCTATTCCCAGGACCTACTCAACAGCTCAAAACTGTCTCTAATTCCAGTTCCAGTGAACCCAATAGCCAATTCTGGCATCCAAGGGCACCAGGCATGTGCAAAGACTAACATGCAAGTAAAACACCCATAAACATGAACATATAAAAATGGAAAATAGCTTCATTAAGAGGAATAATTTAAAATGAAAAAATGACAGTCGTCCCAAAGAAGGGCCTTCCCACTGTTGGATATGGACAGCTAGTGACCATCATCATAAAGGAACAAGCCCATGACCTAAGACGGTAATAACTAGAGAATGAAAGAAAGGGTTCCTTCCCCGTTCAAATCTGGTCAGTGCCACTGAAAATAGAAAATTGGTACAGCTTTGTAAATCTACTTAATATATCTTGGCAATGTAATGACGGAGGGAAGAAGGCTGGGAAGGAGAGAGTTGGGAGGGGGGAAGGAAGAGAGGAGGGAGGACAGAGGAGAGAGAAAGAGGGTATTATGCTAAAAAGAAAAGCACCAACTTGACCTTCCACAAACAGAAAGTGTCCTGAAAATGACATAAAATAAATGGACTTCCACAGAAGGTGAGCAAACACGCACGGGTGACTTCACCTCCAGGGAGGCTCACACTACAGGACATACTCAAGCGAACGATGATCACGTAAGTACTGACCACAGAGAAGGTGGGGGTGACTGCGGAGCTGCAGTAGGAAAGTCTGGCTACACCTAGAGAGGTGCTCCTGCTGCAAAGATACTGTTCAAGGATGGCGCTTCAAATGCGCCGCCTACGAAAACGGGTTAGCACAGCGTGTGATAGCAAGGGAAGTGAGGGCAATAGGATGGCTGACTGAGAAAATGGCACCTGAAGGCCTGGGTACGCGGTGGAAGGAGAACCAGCGCTTGATACCTATCTTCTGCCCTCCATGTGCACAGCTCCAACAACGCCCTCGCACTCGCGTGCCCTCGCACTCATGTGCCCTCACACTCACGTGCCCTCACACTCACGTGCCCTTGCACTCTCGTGCACACACATGCACTCACACTCACATGCACTCACACGTGCACTCACACTCACATGTACTCACACATGCACTCGCATGCACACATACATAAAACTTAAAAAATTTAATGTACAAAAAGGACGACTCACCGGGCAGTAGTGGCACATGCCTTTAATCCTAGCACTTGGGAGGCACAGTCAGGCAGATCTCCGAGTTTGGGGCCAGCCTTGACTACAAAGTGAGTTCCAGGACAACCAAGACTGTTACACCGAGAAAACCTTTCTCAAAACAAACAAACAAACAAACAAACAAAAAACTAAAAACCACCTCTACACCTCTACTTTTAAGGAGAGCTTGGTACTCAAACATATTTTTAAGTAACCCAAGGGTAAAGAAAAACTTGCAATAGAAAGTTTAAAAGTATGATGAACCAAATGTAGAAACAGCAACAAAGCTTAAATCGCCAGGTGGTGGTGGCACCTGCTTTTAAATCCAGCACTCAGGAGGCAGAGGCAGGTGGATTTCTGTGAACTCAAGGCCAGCCTGATCTACAGAACTAGTTCCAGGACAGGGTCCAATGCTATGGCAATGTAGGAGGGTCATCTGTCTATGTGTCACTTTCATTGGTTAATAAAGAAACTACCTTGGCCCTTTGATAGGCCAGCCCTTA